>BJBW01008934.1:4658-124603 GCA_004320125.1 Scolopax mira
TCCTTCTCCTTCTTGGTGGGCGTCCGCTTCTTCTGCCGGGCGGCCATGATCTTGCGGAAGGCATCCATCACCTCGTTGTCGGCCATGCGGACGCGCTGCCGCAGCTCCTGCCGGTGCAGCTCCTCCTTGGCCAGCCTGAGCGGGGGACACACAGATGGGGGTGTCAGTCCCTGCCGGGCAGCCCCCCCTACCCACCCCCATCTCCCTGCCCCGCACTCACCGCAGCAGCTCGTGCTTCTTGGCTCGGTTGTGCGCACTAAGGGCCTTCAGCTCCGCCTGCCTCTTGCGCAGCTCGGCCAGCACCTCGTCCTCCGAGTCCTCGGCCGGCCGGTCCTCTGACTCCAGCAGGCCCTGGGCCACCAGCTCCTCCTTGATCCGCCCCTCCAGTGACTTGGTGTGGGGGACGCTGCCAGGGACAGAGAGCGGTTGCTGCCCACCGCACACCCTTTGCTCCCCATGGTTTGCCAGGGACAGGGAAGACACCAGCGTCTTTGGTGTCCCCACAGGCAGCACGGAGCTCCGGGGCCACCTCAGCCACTCACCTGAAGGGCTTGTTCTGGCTGCGGGGAGACGTGCCGGCACCGTCAGCTCCCGAGTCCTTGCCAGCGATCTCAGGGATGGGGGAGTCCTCGACAGGGGAGATGATGTTCTCCTAGGGACAAGAGCACAAGGGAAGGGTCACCACGCCAGGCTAAGGCAGAGCTGCCCCACAGGGCCAGGCCACGGCCTGGCGCCACGGAGCCTTCTCACCTCCACGAGGGCCTGCAGGAGACGCTGTGTCAGGGGCCCGAAGGGACAGCCATCCTCCGGCTGCTCGTGCTGGGCCTCTGACTTCTTCAGCAGGGCATCGACGTCTGGGAGGAAGCAGGAAGGTGAAAAAAGGAACCCCAAACAAGCAGAGGTGAGCAGGAGGGCAGGGCAACCACTAGCCCAGGGGCATGGGCCCAGGGCCCAGCTCCACTGGGTATGGGCGCTCACAGCCCCTCCAGGCCCTTCACACCAGGCAAATGGGGTGGGGACAGAAGCACCTTTGGTGTCCAACTCGGTCAGTGGCCCCAGGACGCCTTTCTTCTTGTCGGCAGCAGCTGCCGCCCGGGCTCCATCCTTCTGCTCCTCCAGCAGGTCCTCCTGGGCCCAGCGCTGCGAGTAGTGCTTCCCCAGAGGTGGGATCTGCAGGAACAGGGCTCAGCACAGTTCCTGGAGCCCCCCACCTCCAACCCAGCACCATGATCACCCTCCCCAGGAGGAAACACTTGCACCACTTGTGAGGTGCAGAAGGGGACACAGCAGTGGCTGAGGGCTGGGAGGGATTGGGGAGAGAGGGTAGGGGATGGGGCAAGGGAGCTCCAGGTGGTCTCAAGAGTTTCTCACCTTGTAATGCTCAGCCTCATCCTCCGGTGGCTTGAGCAGCTCCTCCAGGACTCTGACCTCCTCGTTGGTGAGATCAGCACAGTATGGTTCCACTGATGCCCAGAACCTGTGAGGATGGATGAATTGTGAGGGAGAGCTCCAGGGGAGCCCACAGGAGCTGATATACTCCTCCCATCCCCCTGCAGCACCTCCTCCCTCCGGCTGTGGGCAGCCCTCGCACCGGGTGCTGCAAGGAAGGAGACCAACAATCCCAATGTCCCTCCCCAACACCCACGCACCTGTTTGGAGCATCGTTTTTGGGAATGCGGGGCACATCAATGGGATCATCCTGGAACTCGTATTCCTGGATCTTGGGCTGCAGATTCTTGGATTTGGGCCGGCCGGGGCCAGGCCCGGTCCCGTGTCCCCCCTTGCCCTCCAGCTTCTGCTTCTTGGGTTTTCCGTGTTTGACAGAGGTGCCCACATCGTGGTCCTTGCTCAGCTTCAGGAACCGCCGGTCACCCTTCTTGTCCTGCCAGTCCGTCAGGATCTGGAAGAGAGAGATGCCTCGGTGGGTCCCGCACCTGGGGCCGGGCAGGGACGGACCAGCGGCAGCCCCTTTGGTGGGAAGGAGTGGGAGGCGGAGAGCAGCCCTACGGCCGCGGTCCCGGCACCTGGGTCTCAGCCTCCAGGACGCGGAGGCGGCGGCTGGCGGAGGAGAGCAGGGTCTCCAGCTCCAGCTGCAGCGTGTCCAGCTCCTCGATGCCGATGCCGTCGTCCTCCGAGCGGGCCAGCACGGCCGTGTACCGGGGGCACACCTTCACGTGGTCCACCGACTTGAAGTCGTGGAACTGCAGCGGGCAGTCCTTCAGCTCGCTCATGGTGGCAGCGATCGGGCACCGAGGGGGCGGGCTATGGGGGAACCGAGCGCTGGGGGGAACGGGAGACTATAGCAGAACCGGGGACAGGGGAAGCTGAGAGGAAAGGGAGCGGAGCAGGGAGCTACGGGGAGCACCGTGAGCGCTGAGGAGCACCGGAGGTGTGTGTGTGGGGGGGTTCACCGGGGCGCTGAGAGGAACCGGAATGTGACCACGGGAACAAGGCAGGGGGCGGCACCGGGGCGCTGAGGAGGCGGCGAGAAGCCCGGAGGGGCGCCGGGGGCGGGAGGGGCAGCGAGTGCCGCGGGCGGGCGGCGCCGCAGGGCCGGGCCGGGCATAGGCCGCTCGCCCCTTCCGGCCCTCGGCGGCGGCAGCGGGCGCCCCGCCCCTCGCTTCCCCATTGGCCCAGCAGCGCCCAGCGCTCGCCGCTCATTGGTCCAGCCCGCCCTCCATCTCTCTTCCCTAATATGGAATCGTTAGCAGGAGTGTACCAAGCGCAGCGGGACGTGGGGGGGGAGACGGGGCGGAATTCCGCCGCTGCCGCCAGCCGTCACCGCTTCCCAGTGCCTTCCAGGGTTGTCACGTCCCCTCTCTGTGCCTCGACGAGGCCACTCCGCCGCCACTCAGGCCCTGGAGGCGGGGCGGGGGCCTCTCGCCATCCCCCTCCCGCCGCAGTGGGAGGTCCCGCGCATCCCGGAAGAGGGGACCGGCCACTTCCGCCTGCCGGGACCGGACCGCTGCCGCCGCCACCATGGTAGGGCGGGGGGCGGCGGGCCGGGAATGAAGGGGCCGGGGTGGCGGTGGGCAGGAATGAGGGGCTGGGGGGCGGCGGGGTGAGAGGCGCAGGTGGCGGGGTCCCGGGGCGCTGACACCGCTGTGTCCCCGCAGACCGCGACGCTGCGCCCGTACCTGAACGCGGTGCGCGCCACGCTGCAGGCCGCGCTGTGCCTGGAGAACTTCTCCTCGCAGGTGGTGGAGCGGCACAACAAGCCCGAAGTGGAAGTCAGGTATGGGGGCGGGAGGGGAAGGGGGAAGGACGGGGGGGACCCACCGGTGGAGCCCTGCTCCGGTACCTGCCGGTTGGCTGGGCAGCCCCAGTGCAGCCTCCGCACCCACCAGCTACAGCCCCTTAGTCGCAGGGCTGGTGCCGGCAGGGAGCTGGGGAGCTGCAGGGAAGAGGGGGGTGTCCCCTGGGACCTACCTTGGGGATACGCAGCTGCAGGAGGCAGGAAACACCCCGTGGAGAAAAACCCCCATCTCTGCGATCCCCGTGGCTCCCAACCTGTGCACTCCCCGTCCCCCTTTCTGACCAGTAAACGCTTCTTTCTGACTCAGCCCTGCTCCTCTTCTGCTCACAGGAGCAGCAAGGAGCTGCTGTTGCAGCCAGTGATCATCAGCAGGAACGAGAAGGAGAAGGTCCTCATCGAGGGCTCCATTAACTCCGTGCGTGTCAGCATCGCGGTGAAGCAGGTGAGGTGGGGGGCACGGGCCATGAGCCTGTAGCTCACGCCTGGCGCGGGGGAAGCCTCACTTCCCTTTTCTCTCCCTAGGCCGACGAGATCGAGAAGATCTTGTGCCACAAATTCATGCGCTTCATGATGATGAGGGCTGAGAACTTCTTCATCCTGCGCAGAAAGCCCGTGGAGGTGAGGTAGCAGGGTGGCCAACTCCCAGCTCCACTCGGGGCACTGGAACTGGGGTGCGAGGTCACCTGGTGGGCGTTCTGGGTGCTCATCCCCAGGGCTCTTCTCTCTTCCCCAGGGCTATGACATCAGCTTCTTGATCACAAACTTCCACACGGAGCAGATGTACAAGCATAAACTGGTGGACTTTGTCATTCACTTCATGGAGGAGATTGATAAGGAAATCAGCGAGATGAAGCTCTCTGTCAATGCCAGGGCCCGCATCGTGGCAGAGGAGTTCCTCAAGAATGTGAGGCTCTGAACTGGGTGGAGATTATTTTGGGAGTGGGGTGGGGGGCTCAAAGCCAGCCTGGTCCTTGTGCCCGGAGCCCTTCCTCCCCACCTGTGGGGATGGTGGTGACGTGCTGCCCAAGGAATCTCTTGGGGATGGGGGGGAGGCTGCCTGGGGGTGCTTGTGCCCCCTTTGCTGGTGAAGTGCCAGCTTCCAGACCTCGATGGGACGTGCAGTCCCCGGGGAGAAGCTGAGCCTGGATCTCCAGTGAGGGGGGCCGGAGGGGTGCCCGTGGTCCGGGACTGACGCCTGTGTGTTTTCTCCTCTCACCTTCCAGTTTTAGGCCGTGGTGCAGGACCCCGTGGCTCCACAGTGCTTGTGCCCACCGGGCACCGTGCCTGCGCCTGCTCCTGCTGCCCGCCCCCCGCCGACCCTGGCTGGGATGGGTGGTCGTGCTGGGAGCAGCCCCCGCTTGCGGCAGAGCGGCCCTGGTCGCTGCCACTGTCTCGTCTCTTTTGGTTTTTTTTTTTAAACGGTCTCGTTTGCTGTATCCACTGCCTCCATCTCCTCTCTCCCTCCCGCCGGCACCAGGGTGGGGGGGATGGACAGGGGGACCTGTGGCACCGGGGCAGGGGAGACTGGACGGGACCTGCCACACCGGGACAGGGGTGGGGGGGAAAGAATGGGTGTGGGGAGGGGCTTGTTGGCACCGAGGGGGCGGGGCATAGGGGGTCACCATGGCAACGGCAAACAGCGGGGGTGGCCCTGATGGTGCGGGCAGGAAAGGGAGGGGTATGGGGAGCGTCTGCGGGGGGAAGGAAGGGTTTGAAGGGAGGCTGGGGGAGTACCAGGGGGGTTGGCGGTGGAGGGGGGGGGTGTGTGTCTCTGAGTGTGGGGCACAAAAGGGATTGGGGGGGGGGGGCGACACGGGNNGCCACACGTGTGGCACTGGGGGTGTGGTATTTGCCCCCCACTTCGGGGCAGTGGAGTCAGTGCGGTGTCTGGGCCCTGTTATCACAGGGGTGCTGGGTCTGGGGGGCTGCATCCTGCGCTAGACCCCCACCTCAGCCCTCAGCGGGGTGAGGGGACAGGGGACACGTGGGAGGCAGAGCCACCTGCAGCTCCCCTTGTCCTCAGGGCACTGTGGGATGGTGCCTCAAGGAGAGCAGCACCATGGGGACACAGCCCCCTGGCCAGGAGCTGCACTCCACAGGGGGGACCACTGCTGGAGCAGGAGGCGTCCCAGCTGTCCCTCAACCTACCAGGCTGGGGACAATGGCACAGCCGGGTTTCCCGGGGGGTGCACAGTGCATCCAGGACACCAGCATGAGGCTTGGGGGGCTGGTGGATGTGGCAGCGGGGACCCTCGGGCAGAGGCAGGCAGGTAGGTGCCTTCTTTCCCTCCCTGCCCGTGCCACGGGGCTAGGGACGTGGGGCCAGCCTGCTCAGACAGGGCTAGCCTTGCAGGGCAAGCAGCACCCACCACCACCAGTCACCATGGCCACCACCACCCCTCACTCGACCCTGAGCAGCTCCAGAGGGCCAGGCTGCATGTGGAGAGGGCCATCAAGGTGAGGGGCTTGAACCCCCCATTTAAGGCTGGGGGAGGGGGGGGCAGACCTGAGCTGGAGGGACTGAGGTGGGGGCAGGCTGAGCTCTCAGGTCCCTCCTCAGGAGAAGAAGATCTTCACGGTGCAGGGCCCCTACCCCGTCATCCGCAGCCTGCTGTGGGCACGGGGCTGGGTGGAGAGGAAGTTCCGTGGCACAGGCAAGGCGGGCAGCCGGCCAGAGCGGCATCATGGCAGCCAGGAGAAGCAGCTGCAGGAGAAGGAAGGTGATGATGATGGTGCTGAGCAGGGGGAGGCAGGGCTGGACCCACAGCTGGGGTCGGAATGCTGTGGGGCACAGCTGTCCCAGGGGATATCAGAGCCCCTGCACTCCTTATCACCACCCGAGGAGGAGGAGGAGAAGGAGGAAGAAGAGCGATGGGATAAGGATCCTGAAGACATCCACAACCTCATGGTTAGCTGCGGGGGGGGTGCGCTAGGGCTGGGCTCTGCCAAGCACCCAGCACCCTTCCCTTGGGACCCCCAGGCACAGGGCACAGCCTAGGGCAAGTGGCGAGGGTGGGTTGGGGGGGGTGGGGGTGTCCATGCCTCACCCCGACCCCCTTTTTCCCCCAGTCCCGCCTGGTGAGGAACCAGGTGCCATATTTCATCTGGACCAACCGCTGCAGTGCCATCGACTGCCGGCTGCTGCAGCAGGACCAGGTGCTGAACCACTACGCCCGGGTGGGCGCCTTCACCACCAAGGTGGGTGCCTGGAGCCCCCACCACCACCACCCCGTGATGGGGGACACAACAAGGGTAAGGGAGGTCCAGCAGGGGCTGCCGCCCTTCTCTAAACAGGAGGGGCTGTGCCAAAACCTACGAAACCTGCCCTGGTTTGACCAAGCCGACCCCGACACCTTCTTCCCCCGATGCTACCGGCTGAGGGCTGTGGATGAGCGACAAGCCTTCATCGGTGAGCACGGGTCAGCATGACCCCCCTCCCCACCACAGATGTCGTCCCCCTGCTCCCTGCACAGCGCTCCCAGTCCCCCCCCCGTGTCCTGCTTGGCACTGAGCAGGGACAATACCCCCCCCTTGCAGAAGATTTCCGCCTGACAGCAGCTCGCAGCCTGCTCAAAGTGGCCGTGGAGAGGACTGGGGATGGACTGGTGGAGACAGAGCAGCCCCCAAAACCCAGTGAGGGGCCAGGTGAGTGTGTGGAGCTTGGCCTGGGAGGAGGGGACAGGGAGTTTTGGGTTTAGGGACATGGATGGGGGCTGAGCAGCTGCGCAGGGCTGTGGCTTGGGACCCCCCTACTCCCTCTTCCCAGCCCACCTTGTGGCTGCCTTCTCCATCTCCATCCCATCCTGTCCCATGGGCAGGCTCTGTGCTGTGGCCCCAAGGGTGGTACAGCAGCTCCACAGGAGCCATGCCCCTCACCCCATGCCATCCACAGCTGGGCCAGGGCCCCCTTTGCCCCCCCATCTGGTGGAGGAGGCCCTGCAGGTCTGCAGGCAGCACCTGGGCAGCTTCGGGCACCAGGACATCGACAGGGACCCCCCAGCCCCCCAAGCCATGGGCACTGACTGGGACCGCTTCCTGCAGGACTACTACCGTGTGGTGCAGTGAGTGCCGAGTGGGATGGGGGGGGGACACCATGGTGGGGCTGGTACCGAGTCCTTCCTTGTCCACCCCCCCAACAGCGAGGGGGCCGGGCTGGCACTGAGTGGTCCCCAGCGGGAGCAGTGCCAGGCTCTGCTGCAGCACCTGGCCGGGTGGCTGCCCCAGCTTGGCATGGAGGGCTACCACAACGTCTGGATCCTCAAACCTGGTGCCAAATCCCGTGGCAGGGGTAAGGTTGGGGGAAGCCAGGGATGAAAAATGGGCTCCCCACCATGGAAGGGGTCCCCTCCCTCCCTCCATCACCGTGGCCTCCGTCCCCCCCCCCCTCCAGGCATTGTCTGTGTGGCACGGCTGGAGGAGGCGCTGCGGCTGGCGGGGGTCTGCACGGCGCCCTCGGCACGGGTGGGCGAGTGGGTGGTGCAGAAGTACGTGGAGCGGCCACTGCTCATCTTTGGCACCAAATTCGACATCCGGCAATGGTTCCTGGTGACAGACTGGAACCCGCTGACCATCTGGTTCTACCAAGAGAGCTACCTGCGCTTTTGCTCCCGGCCCTTCTCCCTCTGCCACCTGGGCCCGTGAGTGCCCCCCACCCCGGCACCCCACACCGCAGCACCCCCTCCACTCCCCCTGACCCAGCCCTGCTCTCCCCACCCCAGCGCCCGGCACCTCTGCAACGTCTCCATCCAGAAACGGTACAGGCTGGTGCAGGACCGGCACCCCCGGCTGCCCCCCGACCAGACCTGGTCCTGCCGGCAGCTCCAGGCGTACCTGGCCCAGGTGGGGCGGGCGGGCGCCTGGCAGCAGGTGATGGTGCCCGGCATGAAGGCGGCGGTGGTGAGCGCCCTGCGCAGCGCCCAGGATCTGGTGGAGCACCGCAAGAGCAGCTTCGAGCTCTACGGGGCCGACTTCATCTTTGGGGAGGACTGCCAGCCCTGGCTGCTGGAGATCAACGCCAGCCCCACCATGGCCCCCTCCTCGGCGGTGACCCGCCGGCTGTGTGCCAGCGTCCAGCAGGACACGCTGCGCGTGGTGATCGACCGCAGGGACAACCCCGCCTGCCCCACGGGTGCCTTTGAGCTCATCTACAAGGAGGTGGGCTGGGGGGGGGTGTGAGGGGGTGCAGGCACACATCCCACTCCCCCCAGGCACCCTAAGCCTCCACTCCCACCATCTCCCCCCGCAGGCAGCTGTGCCCGTGCCCCCATACGTGGGGCTGAAGCTGATGGTGCAAGGCTGCTCCCTGAAGAAGCCCAAGCTATCACGGCATCAACTACGTGGCAAGCCCTCCACCGCTGTGCCCCGTGCCCCCCAGCCCCTTGTGGCCCCCAGCATCTCTAGCAAAGCCACCAAGGTCCCCCAGCCAGGAGCAGCACGGGGGGAGCCAGCTCCTCTGGGGCGATGGAGCCGCTGCTGCCCGCCCAGCACCGCCTGCTGTGCCAGGAGCCGGGGGTTGCCCCCCATCAGACGCCTCCATGGACATCCTCCTTCAGCTCTGCCCCGGCTCAATGTCCATCCCCTGCCCAGGGTACCCATCCCACCACCTCGGGGAGCCCCTGGCAACCCCGTTGGCCAGACTCTCCCTTCTGTTCCTGCCAGGGTGCTGCAGCCCCCTGGGTTGGCACCTGCTGCATGGCCTCCCTCCCTGGGGCAGCCGAGCTCTTCTGCGAGGAGAAGGCGTGTGGTAAATCCTAAGGGGAAGCAGAAGAGCTGACACTGAAGGACACCCAGGAGGGGACAGGAGGACAGGACCCAGGAGGATCCCTGCAACAGGGTGGCACACAGCTTCCCCCCCCCACTTGGAACCCATTCCCAGGTGGGGGTACCTCACCCTGCAGGGGCTGCAAAAACACGTCTGTGACAGGGACCCTGGCTCTGTCCCTCTGTGTGTGGGGAGGGGGCCTGGTTCCAGGGACAGAGGATGGGCAGAAAAAGACACCCTGTGTCATGTGCCTGCTTGACAAGCCATGGCGGTGGTGACAGCAGCCACTAGCCATCACCAGGCTCCGCTCAGGATGGGGGAAGCTGTTGCCCCTAGTGACGCTGTGGGCACGGGACAGTGGGGGATGCATCCCCTGTGCGCCAAGAAAAGAAACTGGGTACTGAGCCACCCCGGTGGGGATTTAATGGGGTGGCAGAGGGGGAGTGGGGCGGGGAGGTATCAGGGCTCCTGGTGCTCGGGCAGCCCCAGGCGTCGCAGGGTGCGCAGGAAGGAGGGTGGTGGGGGGGCACAGAGCGGGCCCTGGGGCAGCACCAGCTGCTGGAGGTGGAGGTGGAGCGGGAGGCGTTGGAGCTGCTGCGGGGAGAGCCCCAGCCGGGACAGCAGCTCCTCATCCAGCACCTGCAATATGGGGAGGGGGGGAGCTCAGCGGGGTCCTTGAGGGCTGTGCTAAGCACCCCCTCCCCTCCCACAAAGGACCCACCCCAGCCACGTACCTGTGTGCGGGTGGGGGTGGCCTCGGGGGGCAGAAGGAAGGGCACCCCCAGCACCTTGCCCACCCGGGACGAGTACTGGTGGTCGCCCAGGGCCGGGCACAGCAGCAGCGTCAGGTGCACCTGGAGCTGCTCCGGGAAGGCTGTGGGGGGACAGTGGGACAGTGCCGGTGGGAAGGGAGGGGTACGAGGTGTGGGTGGTAGGGGGGCTACTCACCTGTCCTGGGCTGGAGCTGGAGGAGGGCGCAGCCCCCTGCAGTGCCCAGCACCCGGTACCAGGTCAGGGTGCTCTTCACCTCCTTCCTGGCCAGGCTGCGGCGCCCCGGGGCCAGCACCGGCACCACCTGCAGTGGCACAGCCCTCAGCACCCCCTCCCAGTGCACCCCCCGACACCCCAGCCCCCTTCAGGCCCCCCTCTTACCACGGTGGTGTCACCCTGCTGCTGCCAACACAGCCCGGCGCGGATCTCGCCCTCTGCCTCTGCCGGGACCCCCACGGTGACGGCACTGTGGGGAAAGGGGGTGAGGAGGGGATGGGGGACACCCCCCCACGCCGTGCCAGCCCGGTTGGGGCACCAGGGACTCACCGGTATGTGGTGGGGTACTGTCCTCTGCGGCGGGCATTGGTGAAGAACTGCTGGACCTGCTGGGTGGCACGGTGGCAGCCGGAGAGGAGGACGATTCCGGAACACTCCCTGTGGGAGGTGGGCTCTGAGCCCCATGGCGGGAAGTGGCACCCCTTGATCCCCCCACACCCTGGAGGCACCCCCCCCCTCACCATGGTACCTGGAGGGAGCCTTCACCACCTGGAGCTCAGCGGGGAGCCCCAGGCGCCGTCGCAGCGCCGGCAGCAGTGACACCAGGCTCAGCTCCCCGGGGCGCCCTGGGGAGGGGAGGGAGGGGGGGTCAACACCCGCTGGGATGGGGACCCCCCCCCAACTGAACTGTTCACCCCAGCCAGACCCCCCCCATCCCACACTCACCCAGGACGGGCAGGCCGGGGGGCTTGCTCAGTGCCAGCAGGGCTCCTGCAAGGGGGCACTTAGTCAGGATGTGGCCCCCCCCCCCGGTTTGTGCGTGTGTGTCCCTCTCTCAGTACCCCCTTTTTCTTCCCACCAGTACCTTCCCGGTGCACCACGGAGGCCTCCAGCAGCCCCAGAGTCTCCTCGGGACCCAGCGGCCGCCCCCACCTGTGGGGGAGTAGAATGCGGGGGGGGGAGGCACGAGTGGGATACAAATCCCCCACACACAGCCCACCCTGCGTGTCCCCGCAGCCCCACGCCCCCCCAGTTCTAACCCCCCACCCACATGCGCATCCCCCGCACCTTTGCAACCCCACGCGTGTCCCCGCTCCCCCCCCCCGTGATCTCCTTGCACACACGCGTGTGCACTCCCGTGTGTCCCCACGACTCCCTGCACACCCACGGGCCCTCACCCCCACCCCATGGACAAGCACCTGCGCGCCCCCCCCCCCCCCCCCACCGCCCCCCCCCCCCCCCCCCGCGCGCCCCCCCCCCCAAACACACAGCCCCCCCCCCCCAATACCCCGCCCCTGCTCCCCACGCGCGCGCCCCCTCTGACCCCACGGCGCGCGCCCCCTTCCCCGCGCGCGCCAGGACGCGCGCCGCCGTGCCCCCGCCCGCCATGGCGGCACGGCGCATGCGCAGAGGGCGGGGGTGTGGCGGGAGAGAGGACCCGCCGCGACCATAGAGTTGAGCCTCCGGGAGGCGCAGAGCGGCCGCCCAGGCGTTTCGAGGCGGGGGCGCGGCCATAGATAAGCGGAAGTGCGGGCAGAGCGCCCCGCTGGCAGGTGGGGTGCGGCGGCGGCGGGCCCTGTGGGGAGGGGGGTCCCCGGGGGTGTCAGCCGCGGGGAGGCAGTGCGGGGCTAGGGCAGTCACGGGAAGGGGGTCCCGGGGTCATCTCATCTGCGGGAGGGAGGTCCGGGGGCTGCCCGGGGCGGGGGGCCGCTGCCGCCTTACGCCGCCCCTCCCCAGGATAGCGCCATGGCCTCCCGCGGGGGTCCCCGCGCCGCCGGCACCGACGGCAGCGACTTCCAGCACCGGGAGCGCGTGGCCTCGCACTACCAGATGAGGTGGGTGTCCCGCCGCTGCGGGGGCAACGGCGGCCTCCCCGTCTCCCGGGGGGCCGAGGGGGGCGGAGGCGAGTCCCCCCCCGCCATGGCCAGGCCCTGACGGCCCCGCTCTCTCCCCAGCGTGTCCCTCAAGTCGGAGATCAAGAAGCTGATCTACACGCACGTGGGCATCTGGCTGCTGCTGATGGCCCAGATGTGCGTGGGGCACTTCAAGCTGCTGCCCCACGACCAGGTGGCCATGCCCTACCAGTGGGAGTACCCCTACCTGCTCAGCATCCTGCCCTCCCTCCTGGGCCTCCTCTCCTTCCCCCGCAACAACATCAGCTACCTGGTCCTCTCCATGATCAGCACCGGCCTCTTCTCGGTGGCTCCCCTCATCTACGGGGCCATGGAGATGTTCCCCATGGCGCAGCAGCTCTACCGGCACGGCAAAGCTTATCGCTTCATCTTTGGTTTCTCAGCCGTCTCCATCATGTACCTGGTGGTGGTGGTGGCCGCCCAGGTGCACGGCTGGCAGCTCTACTACAGCAAGAAGCTGCTGGACTCCTGGTTCACCAGCACGCAGGAGAAGAAGAAGAAATGAGCAGGGATGGGTGGGCTCTACGAAGGTTGGAGCTCTGCAGCCAGGGCCATGGAGCTCCGGTGGGTGGGTGTCCACGGGGACCAATGTTGGGTGTCTGAGCCAGGCCACGGCTCGCAGGCAGGGATGGGGGTGACAGCCCCCCGGGGCTGGAACATCTCCCACGCCGTGGAGGGTCCCCGTTGCCCGCTCCCCTCTCACCCCCTCCTTCCCCTTTCCTCTGCGTGTCGCTCTATGGAAATAAAACACCTTCCGCGGTCCCCACGCGTGTCTGCGCCGCAGGAAGCGCCGCCCGGCCGCGGGGCGGGAGGGTGGCGGGGCCGCACGTGTCGGCAGAGGAATGCGGCGGGGCCGGCCCGGGGCGGGGCGGGGAGCGGCGGCTGCTCGGCCATGGGGCGCCCGGTGCTGCTCGTCGCTGCTGCCGCGCTGGTGCTGATTCTGCTGCTGCTGCCCGGGACCGGGACCGCCGTCACCCGCCTCCGGGTCTCCGCCAACTTCGTGAGCATCGCGGAGGGGGGTGGCGGCGGGGTCTCGGGAAGCGGGGTGGGGGCGAGAGTGCGGTCGGCGCCGCGCTCACCCCCGTTTCTTTGCTTGCAGGACTGCCGGGCCACCGGTGAGTAACGGTGGGCGATCGGGATCGGGGCAGGGCTGCGAGTCCCCGGCTCCCCCTCTCCGGGGCTCCCGGCTCCTGCAGAGGGCGGTGGGGTGGCAAGACTCCCCCCAGCCCTCGGCTACCGGCTTCTGCGGGGCGAGGGGGTCTCCGGGGCGAGGGGCTCCCTGCTGCCTGGGGATCCCCGTTCCCGGGCTTCCCTTCTTCTGAGGATTCCCGGTCCCTGGGGCTCCCGGTGTGCGGATTTCCCCCCTGTCCAGGGCTCCCGGTGCGCCACGCTCCCCCCTGTCCGGGGATCCTCAGCGCTCGTGGCTCCCGGTGTGCCGAACTCCCTCCGCCTGGAATTCCTAGTCCCCGGGTCATTCCGTTCCTGGCGCTTTCCCCCCACACGCACACTTCCGAGGACTCCCGGTCCCTGGGCCTCCCGGTGTACCGAGCTCCCCCGTGCCCGGTGCTCCCGGTGTGCCGAGCTCCCTCCGCCTGGAATTCCCAGTCCTCGGGTCTCTCCGTTCCTGGCGCTTTTCCCACGCCCTTCCCTCCCGAGGACTCCCAGTCCCCGGGGCTGCCGGGGTCGGCTGGGACCCCCCACCTCCCCCCCGCCGGTGCACGGCCACCTTTCTCTGCTTTCCGCCCCCTCCAGCCGACAGCACGCTGAGCCGTCCCCGCTGCCGCCGCCGCCCGGCCCGGCCCGGGCCCCCCCCGCTGAAACCGCCCGCCCTGGCTCTGAGCGGGGCCCGCCTGTGCCTGCCCCCGCAACCCTGCCAGCCCTGCCTGCGGGTGCGCCTGGCCCTCCCCGCCGCAGGTACGGGCAGGGGTGGCGGGGCTGGACCGCTCCCCCCCCCTCAGGGGGTGTGTGGGGGGGGGTGGGGGGGGGGGGGGGGGGGGGGGGGGGGGGGTTCGTCCTCCCACCCGTGTCAGTGCCCCACGCCAGTGTCTCGCAGGGCTCGGCGGTGTCCGTGGGCTGCAACTCAACTTCCTGGAGCTGGGCTCCAACCGCCCGGGCTGGCTGCAGGTGTGGCGGAGGCAGCGGGCACCGGGCAGCTCGCTGGTGAGTCCGGGGCGTACCGTGGGGCTGGACACGGGGGTGACACATCCCACTCCTCATCCCCCTGCTCCCCCCACAGTGGCAGGTGCAGTTTGATTGCTTCCCGTCCGAGAGCGGGCGGCGGGTCCTCGTCTCCCTCCGCACCATCCCTGACCGAGGTTTGGCCATCAGCCGCAGCTACCGGCTTGCTGCCCAGCCGCCCGGTGAGGCTGGGGGGGGGATCCTCGGGAGGGTGTCCCGGGGGGAACCCTGGCCTTGGCTGACCCCCTGCCTGCTCTGTAGGACCTGTCTTCGCCCATGCCTGGGTCCCCGAGGAGCGGGCCATCGAGGTGCAGGTGCCCGAAGGTCCTGCCCTGATGGTGCGGCTGTGCCACCAGCTGGCCCTGGTGTGTGAGGAGCTGCCCCGGCCCTTCCACCAGCAGGTAACAACTCCAGCCCCCCTGGCTGCCCCCATTCCGGGCTGGGGGAAGGTGCTCCCTGCCAGCTGACGCTGCCTCTACGCCTGCAGGTGCTGGTGCCTGGGGGCCACAGCATCTTGCTGTCGTACGAGTTCCTGGTGCCCTGCCTGTGCATCGAGGTGCGTCACTGTCCCTCACCACTGCCAGGCTACTCTCCCTGCCTGTGTCTGTCTGTGTGGGGAGGGCAAGGGGGGGTGGGTGGGGAGATGTCCTGCCCTGACCACCCTGCTCTGCTCCCCCAGGCCTCCTACCCTGACCACGACAGCCCACGCAGCAAGCACTGCCCCTTCCGTGACCAGCCAGCTGTCTGTGAGTGCCCCCCGGGGAGGGGAGCTGGATCCCAGGGGTCTCCCTGGCCATCCCCTTACCCCACTGACACGCTGCCCCACAGATGGCCCTGAGCTGTGGTCCTCGGTGCACTTCTACGACTACAGCGCCAGCAGCAAGGACCAGATGGCAATGGTGCTGAGTGCCAGCTGCCCCCTGCACCCCCAGGCCACCCTGTGCTGGAGGGAGGCAGCAGACGAGACTGCACCCTGTCATGATGTCCCCAACTCCACAGCCAGTGAGGAGGAACAAGTGAGCAGTCCTGGCTTTGGGGTGCTGCGGGGCACCAGCCCAGAGGGATGCAGGGCTCTGCTCCTGGCCGGGGCACTTACCAGACCCCAGGGTCCCCCAAGGGTGGTGGGTGGCTGCTGGGGTGCCCAGGGGCTGTGCGAGTCAGGGACTGTGACGTGTTCTCTGCCCATTCCAGGCATACACACTGGACAAGGTGGATGTGCACCCCCAGCTCTGCTTTCGGGTAAGCCCCCGTGGGCAGGTGGGCACTGCCCGAGAAGGGGCTGGGGGCAGTGGTGAGCGATGGTGGCTCACCCAGCCCCTCTGCTCACCCCCACTCCCTCCAGTTCTCCTATGGGAACAGCAGCCATGTGGAGTGCCCCCACCGGCAAGGTGAGCCCCAATGGGTGGGGGGCACCCCTGGGTTGAGGACAGCACTGTCCTGGGGTCCTTTGCACCTCTCATGCCCTCAGGCATCCTGCAAGCCACCCCTCTCTCTCCGGTGGCCACAGAGACCGCCTGGAATGTCTCAGTGAGAGCCCGGGGGCTGCAGCTGCAGCTGCACCTCACCTCCAGCATCGCCGCAGCCTTCACCGCAGCCCTTTGCCAGCAGCGGGGTGGGCACTGTGAGCCTGAAGCCCCCCTCTACACCGTCACCCTGGTGAGCAGCACAGAGCTGGGGGGGGACGACACAGAGCAGGGACCACACTGACCCTGCCCTTGTGCTTTGCAGCCGGAGGGCTCTGCCCCGGGGGAGCTGGCGCTGCTGCTGCCAGTGCAGGTCCTGGGCAGCTGCGTGCTGGTAAGGTGACCCCTGTGCTGGCACACGGGGGGGGGACAGGGGATGGACCTCAACCTGGTCCCCCCCTCACCCAGCCCCTTTTCCAGGTGTGGCGCTCAGATGTGCGCTTTGCTCGGAAGCAGCTGCTCTGTCCTGACAGTGAGTGGGGGTCCTGGGGGACTGTGGGAGGAGGCAGGAGTGGGCAGACACCCCCCCTCCCCTCACCACCCCTCTCCCAGTCTCCCGCAGGCACTTTGGGCTGCTGGGACTGGCACTGGTGCTAGGACTGGTGGTGACCATGTTACTCCTCAACTGCCGTGGAGGCTGGAGGCCAACTGCTGGTGAGGGGCACCTTGGGGGGCTTGTGGGACAGAGGGGCAGTGACTGCAGTGGCCATGAGGCTGGGGTGCTGGGGGGGTGACAACTCCCAGGGCTGCAGAGGGTCCCAGGGTGGTGGGTGGTGGTGCAGGGTGGTAGGTGCTTGGATGCTGGGGTGTCCCCGGGGGTTGCCAGGGGGGGTCAGAGCTGTCACCACTGTCTTCTCCATCCCATAGGTGCCCCAGGTGGGCGCCCAGTGCTGCTGCTGTACTCACCGGACTCAGAGGAGCACCTGGGGCTGGTGTGTGCCCTGGCTGAGCGGCTGCGTGCGGGGCTGGGCTGCGACGTGCGCCTGGACCTGTGGGAAGCGGGGTGCGTGGGGCAGACGGGCGTCCTGCCCTGGCTCTATGCCCAGCGGGGCCGTGTGGGCCGCCAGCGTGGCACCGTCCTCCTCCTCTGGAGCCGCGGCAGCACCCAGCTTTTCCGCCGGTGGCGGGTCGGGGCAGCCAGCAGTGTCCCTGGGGACACCCACGACATCTTTGGGGCAGCCATGGCCTGCCTGCACGGGGAGCTGGGGGCGGCAGACCGTGGCGGTGGCTGGGTGCTGGCCTACTTCAGCCGGCTCTGCAGCCCCCGCGATGTCCCCCGGCCCCTTCGTCCCCTCCCCACCTACCGCCTGCCCCGGCAGCTGCCCGGGCTGCTGGGGGCCCTGCGGGGCAGCCCCCCAGCCCCTCGCCGCTGCCACCGGGGCAGAGGAGCAGAGGGGCTCCTGCACCGGCTGCTGCAGGCGGGGGCCGGGGGCGGCAGCCCCCCACCGCGGGACCCCGGAGCAGCCGCTGGCACCTGAGGACCCACTCCAGGGCTGAGCTGGGCATTGCTGGGGGCAGCCCCCGGTGAGGGCAGGGGGGTCCCGTCATGGAGGTCGGCGGAGTGCACTGACTGCGACGGCAGGAAGGGTGTCCGCGGGGTACCCCCGTCAGGGCCCGTGAGTGCTGCGGGGGGAGGCCTGAGCAGGGCTGGCCCCGGCCACGGAACGTGCCGTAGGGACCGGGTCCATCCCGTTCCCCCGGGGCCGGGAGCGGAGGTGCTGTCCGGGGCAGGGGTAGCTTTATTTCCACGCAGGGATTTGCTTCGGAGGAAACCCGTGACCCCCCGGGAGACCCCTCGGCGACGCCGTGGCCGGGTGAGGGGCCGGTTCGGCGCTGGAAGAAGCCGAGAGACGGGGGGGAGCTCCCTGCCCTGCCCCGGGGCCGGCGGCGGGGCACAACCCGGCCCCGCTCCCGCCCCGGCGGCGGGAGCAATAAAAGCACCGTTTCCCCTTGCCCCGCCGTCCGTCTGCTTTCTCGGGGCTCGGTGGGTCGCCCCACGGGAGGCGGGGGAGGAGGGACAGGTCCTGCACCCGCTCCGTGGGGCCGCCTCTCCGAGCCCGTCCGTGGGTCGGTGCGGGAGCGGGGGAGGCCCCACCCCGGGGCGGTCGCCGGCGCCGCGCAAGGACCCGGGTGTCCGGGATCGGAGCAGGAAGCGGGAGCCGGCGGTGGCGGCGGGGCCCGTGGAGCCGGGAGCCGGGGCCGTCGGGAGTGGACGACGTTGGGGCCGGGGCGCCCCACGGCCCCGGCCCCGCCATGCACAGGCTGGGACGGCGGCTGCCGCTGCTGCTGCTGCTTTTGGCCGTGGGGACGGCGGGTGGGCGCGGCGCCCCCCATGACACCCTGGCCTGCTCCCAGGTGGGTGGGTGTTGCCAGCACACGGGCTAGCGGGCACCCCAGCGTGGCCACCAGCCTCACTCTTGCCTCCTCCCCCAGGGCCTCGTCTGCCATCTCCTGGGTAAGTGCCACTGCCACCACCGTGGCCCCTGGCCCATCGGGGGTGTGGGACACCCTCACCCATGGCCGCCCTCCGTCTCTCCCCCCAGACACCGACGTGCTGTGCGGGACAGAGCTGCCGGGGCTCGGCCACGGGCCGTCCTTGGCTCGGCTGCGGCTGGAGCCGGCGCTGCGCTGCAGTGAGCCTGCGGCCTGCACGCCCTGCCTGGAGGTGCGCCTGCGCCTCGCCCTGCCGCCTGGCACCGGTACCGGCACCTTCCACACCCACCGCCCCACGCCGTCCAGCATCCCTGGGGCGGAGGGCAGTGATGAGGGGGGACGGTGGTCACCGGTGGATGGGGCTGCCCCGTCCCAGCCGAACGTCACCGGGCTGCTGCTGCTCTCTGGGCACGCCTACGCTTCCTCCCGCTGCGTAGCCGTGGAGGTCCAGGCATCCCCGGCCCCCGTGCTGCCCGGCCGACCCTTGGTACGTTGGTGGGGATCAACCACCAGCAGTCCCCTGGCACTGTGGGGACGCGGATGCTGGCACCGGCACGTCTCCGTGGCACGGTGGTCCCGTTGCCCATGCCCCTGGGGAGGTGGGTGCTGGGCAGTGCCGGTTCCTCGCCGCAGTGCGGTGGTGGTTTTCCTGCCTAGGGCTGGGTGACCTTCCGGTGCTTCGAGGCACCGCTGGGCTCCGAGCTCCACGTCAAGGTGTACACCAACTCGCGTGGCCGCCGGAGGCTGAGCCAGAGGCAACGGGTGCCAGGTGAGCCCACTACATGCCCTGCCATGGTGACCCCTCTCCTCCCTGCCTGCTGACAACCCCTGTCCCCCACAGACTGCTCGTGGCCCCCAGCACAAGCTGCCGTCCCCCAGTGCCAAGGTAAGTGCTGGCATCCCCCAGCCGTGGCAGCACTGGGACCCTCCCCACCTTGGCACATGTCGCCTGGGGAGCTGGAGGGCAATGGGTGCAGGGGGAGAGCATGCCCCCCCCGCAGGGTGCTGTGCCCTGTGCTGGGGTGCTGGGTGCCCTGAGCTGCCTCCGCTACAGTGCCCAGGCTGGAGGTCTCCCCGGGGCCAAAGGAGGTGGTCGTGCAGGTGCAGGGGGCTGCGGCGGAGCACAGCTACACCCTGCGGCTCTACCACAACCAGAGCCGTGGCGCTGGTGGGTCAGGGCGCGCGGTGACCGCGGTGAGTATGAGCCCCCTTCCCTGAATCCCCAACCTGGCCAGGTTCTAGCCACAGGCCCCCCCCCCCCCTCCCTCCCTTGCCCCCGGGAAGCCGTGTCTGTGTTCCAGGCAAGGAGAGGGTCCCCCGTGGGTGGGTGCCCCCTGGTCTGGGTGACCCCACCAGGGAGCGACTTCCCACGGGGTGACCCACATCTGGTTCCCGGTGGCAGAGTGGCCCCATGAACTACAGCCTGCCAGCTGATGAGGTGCTGCCCTGCCTCTGCCTGCAGGTGGGCACCCGGCCAGGCACTGTGGGGGTGGCAGGGCTGCCATCAAAGCAGAGGGTCTCCCGGCTCTGCATGGCCCCCTCCAGCAGCCCAAGGGGGCCAGCTGGGTCATGGCCACAGCTTGGGCATCCCAAATCCTTTTGTTCCTCTCTCTCTTCCCCCTCTAGGTCTGGCCGGAGATCCAGGACCCACTACGGGCCACTCTGTGCCCCTTCTCCCACGGTATCTGCACCGTGGGGCTAGGACGCGGGGTGGCTGGGACACAGGGGGACCCGAGAGGACATTACACGGGGGTGATACCCCTCTTCTGGTGCCACCACAGATTCTGAGGCTTGGGAGCGGCTGTGGGCGCGCAGCCGGCTGGTCCTGCATGCCAAGGGGCAGGTGCTGACCTGCTCCCTCTCAGCCCCCTGTGACCTCCCAGCCCAGCTGGTGCCCTGCTGGCAGCCGGAGCCTGCGGGACCCTGCCAAGCCCTGCCTGGCCTGCAGCAGCCCGCTGTGGGGCAGGTAAGTGGGGCTCTGTGGGGCACTGGGGTACAGGGCAGGGGACGTGGGTGGCACTGATGGAGCATCTCTCCTACCCACAGGGACCTCAGGATTTTGGGGGGCTGCGATTGCATCCCAACCTCTGTGTACAGGTAGGACATCCCCCTGTCCCCTATGGTTGCCCTACAGCTGCCCCATGGCATGGCTAACCATTTCTCTGGGGCAGGTGTGGAGTGGCGGGCAGGTCCGGCTGACCCAGTGCCTGCGGGACAGTAAGTACTGCTGGGGTTGGGAGGTCAGTACCCCAACCTGGGGGTTGGGTTGGGGGGTGACCCCCTCAGCCCCAGCCCCCTTTGCCGCATCCCCCAGCCCCCTGTCACATCCCCAGGAGCACTGCCCGGCCGTGCCGATGACCTCCTGCTGCTGCAGCGTGGGGGAAACACCTCGCTGTGCGCCCTGGAGCGGGGTTCCTGCACGCCCCTTGCCAGCTTCACCAGCACGGTAAGGATCAGGGACCCCCGTGTCCCCGTGGTGGTACCAGGGGCACAGTCGGGTCACTCCCCGTTGCCATTGCAGGGAACTGGGCGCCCAGGGCTGCTGGAGCAGGAGCTGCGGCGGGACGTGTCGGCAGGACAGTGCAGGCAGGTCAGTGTGGGCAGTGGGCATGGGTCGGGCAGCGTGTTGGCATGTCCTCAGGCAGCGTGTGACACGTCCCCATCCCTGCAGATCTGGCATCTTGAGAACAACACCGAAGTCACGCTCTGGGCCTGCCCCCTGCACAAGTGTGAGTGTCCCCCAGCTGCCCCAAGGGGGAGGGGGACTGGTGTGGGGCTGAGGGAGGGGCACCCACCCTGTGGAGCCGCTGGGTACGTGCCGGAGACCCTCGGTGGGTGCTGGGGACCCTCAGCGGGCACTGACCCTGTCCCACAGACCTGCATGCTCGCTGGGTACTGGCGTGGATGGGAGCGCTGCTGGGGGCCGCCTGCCTCCTCCTCCTGCTCCTGCTGAAGAAGGAGGACGTGAAAGGTGAGTGGTGCCCACCTGGGGGCTGTAACGTGGCCTGAGACACCACACACACACCCCCCGGGACCCCCCTCACTGCCTCCTCCCCGCAGGCTGGCTGAAGTCCCTGAGGGCTGACTATGGCTCCGAGGGTGAGTGTGGGGTGAGCTTGGGGTTTGGGTAGGGGAGGCAGGGATGGCCTCCCCACTCCTGTAGGGGTCAGGGGGCAGAGCAGGGGATGGGTTCCTCATTGGGGGGAGGGGGGGGGCGGTCTCTGCCTGTTCCCCACTGTGGCTGTCCCTTCGGGTGGGTATGGGGGTGCTGTAGGGCTTGGGGGACAGATCAGAGGGAGAGTGGGTTCCTTGTATGGAGTGATGCTTGTTTCCCACCGTGGGGGGTCAGGGGACAGACCAGGGGACTGGTCCCCTATTGCGGGGGGTGTGTATATGTGTGTGTGTGTCCCTCAGCCTGCCTCCCACCACCATAGGGTGGGCCTGGGGTACCTGGGGAGGGGTTTCAGACACTAATGGTACCCCCCAGGTCCCTTGCGAGGCCGGCGGGCGTTGCTGGTGCACGCGGTGGAGCCGGTAGCCGAGCGAGCGGCCTGTGCCCTGACGGCGGCCCTGTGCTCGCTGGGCCTGGCGGTGGCGGCCGCCCCGGGAGGTGGCAGCGGGGTGGCAGCATGGGGACCGCTGCCATGGCTGCACGCCCAGCACCGGCGGGCGCTGCGTGAGGGTGACACCATCATCCTCCTCCTCTCCCCGGCGGCTGTAGCTGCCGCACGCCAATGGGACACTGGGGCCGGGGTTGTGCCGGGGGCCGGGGCTGCTGAAAGCAGCCCCGGCCCCCGGCACAGCCCCGGCCCCCATGATGATGCCCCCACCATAGCACCCTGTGAGGTGTTCGCAGCAGCTCTGTCCTGCACCGTGCCAGCGCTGGTGGCGGGCAACGGGCGCTACGTGGTGGCCCGGCTGGAGGCCTTGGTGCCAGCGGTGCCAGCGGCACTCCGGGCAGCACCTGCTTTTGCCCTGCCCGGCGAGACGGAGGGGTTCCTACAGGCGCTGGTGGGACCGGGTGGTCGTCGGGGCCGGTGGACAGAGCCCTGCGTGGCGGCGGTGGCCGAGGGGCTGCGTCGGGCACTGGGGGAATAAAGCGGTGGCCAGTGTTTTTGCTGAGCATGAGTCCAGCCCTGTGGGGCTCCCCTGGAGGGGAACTTGGGCTTGTTCGGTTGGAGGGTGGATGGGGAACTCGACCAGTTCAGAGGAGGAAAAGGAGGAACTGGGCCCGTTTGGAGGGGATGTGGGAGAACTGGACCAATTTGGGGGCATGAGAGGGAGGCAAAACAGTTTGGCTGAAGGGGGGAGGCGATCTGGACTGGTTTGGCTTGGGGGGGGGGGTGTGTATTTGGGGGGAACCGGACCACTTTTGAGGGTGAGAGGGAGGTGGACCAGTTTGGCTGGAGGGGGAAGGTGACCTGGACTGGTTTGGCTTGGGGGGGATGATGGAGACCGGTGCGCCGCGGGCCCCCCTCCCCGTGCGGGGTCACCATCCCGACCCCTCGGCCCTTCCCAGGGCCCCCGCCCGGTGTCCTTGGTCGTGGCCCCTTTAAGGCGTGGGGGGGTGTGTGTCCCGGCGGGCGGCGCGGGTTGGCTGGGAGCGGGATGGGGGGGAGGATGGGCGGCGGGAGGCGGGCGGCCATTGGCGGGGGCGGCGGGCGCTGAGTCAGCGGGCGCGGCCCACGTGGTGCGGGAGGGGAGGGGCGGGGCGGGGCGGAGGATGGGGCCGCGGGCCGCGCTGCAGCCGCCGGCCCGGCGGGGGGGCATCGGGCTGGGGGGGACCCTGCTGGGGGCCACCATCCTCGGGGGGGTCCTGCTGGCGGCCGCCCGAGCCGATCCGGAGCGGGACGGGGCCGGGGCCGAGCCCTGCCGGACCTGCCGCGGCCTCACCGACAGCTTCAGCAGGGTGCGGGGTTGGGGAGGGGGGACACACGACGCGGGGGACATGGGGACAGGGGGGGAGGACGTGTGGGGTGATGGAGGGGGGTTATGGAGTGACACAGTCCCTGTTGCGGGGGGGAGCTGGGGGCGCGGGGGGCAGTGGTGTGGCGGGGGGGGGCACTGGTGACAGGCGTGGGGGGGACCCCCACTGGTGACAGGCTTGGGGACACATGGCTTGCGGTGGGGGGGGGTGGTCTGGCACAGAGTAACGCAATCTGGGGGTGATGGGCGAGGAGGGACAAAGGGGGACCTGAGTGGGGTGATGTGGCATAGGCTGGGGGGGGGGCAAGGAGGTGATAGGGCTGTGGAATGAAGGGTGGTCTATGGGGACATTGCTGGAGATATGGGGATGCTCCCCACAGCGTCCCTCGGGAGTGGAGAGAGGTCCTGGGGGGGAGCACAGCATCTGGGCTCTGTGGTGGGGAGAGAGCAGCAGGTCCCTAGGGGGAGGGAGGGTGGCACGGCCTTGGGGGGGGATCTTACAGGGAAGGGGGGGGTGTCATCATGGAGTCCCATGCCTGCGCTGCCCCCTCCCTGCACGCCCAGGGCCTGGAGAGGACAGAGCATGAGGGATTTGGTGGAGGCAACACGGCCTGGGAGGAGGAGAAGCTGGCCAAGTACCAACACAGGTGGGTGCCCTATAGCTGGGGAGAGTCAACGGAGGTGGGGGGGGGGGGCTAGCTGGTCCCCACGCTGACCCGACCTCCCCCTCTATTCCTACAGCGAGACCCGTCTGCTGGAGGTACTGGAGGGCGTCTGTGCCCCCTCGGACTTCACCTGCCACCAGCTGCTGGAGCGGAGTGAGGAGCACGTGGAGCAATGGTGGTTCCACGAGTGAGTCTGGGGATGGGGACACAGTGGGGACCCAGTGGATGGCGGGGGGCTGAGCACTGTGTTGTGTATGTGTGTGTGTCCCCCTTCCTCCTCAGGCGGCAGCAGCACCCCAACTTCTTCCAATGGCTGTGCATAGACAGGCTGGCGCTCTGCTGCCCGCCCGGCACCTACGGCCCCGACTGCCGGCGTGAGTAGCTGTGGCATGATGGGGTGCCAGTGGGGTGCTGGTGGTGCTGCCCTGGGCTGGAGAGGCCCCCCACCCCCCCGGCCCAGGCTGCCAGCCGGCTGGTCTCTCCCCTACACACAGCCTGCGCCGGCGGGCCCCAGCAGCCCTGCAGTGGCAACGGGCGATGCGACGGTGACGGCACGCGCCGTGGCACCGGCTTGTGTGTCTGCAGCCCGGGCTACGGCGGCCCCTTCTGCGCCGAGTGCGGTGATGGCTACTATGAAGCCTCACGGAACAAGAGCCACCTGGTATGTGCCGGTAGGTAGGGGTCCGGCCTGGCGGGGAGGGGGTGCTGCGTGGCCAGGGGTCTGGCCTGGCACCGGGTGCAGGCAGCTTCACCCCCCCCGCCACCTGCACCCATGCCTGCTCCCCACTGCCTGCAGAGTGCTACCGGGCCTGCGGGCGCTGCACGGGGCCGGAGGACTCCAGCTGCCTTCGCTGCAAGAGGGGCTGGGTGCTGCACGAGCACCGCTGCATCGGTGAGGGGGGATTCCAGAGACCTCAGGGCTGCGGGGGGGGCTGTGTCTCCCAGGAGCTGGGGCTCAGCAGGGCCATTCTTTCCCCCCCCCCCTCTTCCTCAGACATCGATGAGTGTGGCACAGAGATGGCACACTGCCGAGCCAACCAGTTCTGCGTAAACACAGAGGGCTCCTACGAGTGTCGAGGTCAGGTGGAGGTTGGGAGGGGGCAGTTCTGGGCAGGTGACTCCCCCATACTTGGGGCTGTAGCCCCTCTGCCCAAGCTGCTGCTGGCTGAGTTTGGGAGGGGGTTCCGACAGTGACCCCAGCTTCTCTTCCCATGACAGACTGTTCCACAGCCTGCATTGGCTGCATGGGTGCTGGGCCTGCTCGCTGCAAGAAATGCAACAAGGGCTACTGGCGGGATGGAGCCAAGTGCCTGGGTGAGTGGCTTCTGCGGGCTGGGGGCAAACGACAGCTCTGCCCCCTCCTCGCTGTCCGAGCCCTGTCTGAGCCCTGCCTCCCCCTGCAGACGTGGATGAGTGTGCCAGCGCTGAGGAGCCGGTGTGCACGGGGGTGCAGGAGGTGTGTGAGAACACGGAGGGCAGCTACCGCTGTGTCTGCGCCCGCGGCCATGTCCGGCGGGACGGGCAGTGCGTGGAGGACAAGCCCCCTGGTACGGCTTGACGTGGCGAGGGGGGGCCATGTGGCATGGGCAGGGGGGTGGCAGGTGGTGGTGGTGGGCTCTGCCTCCTCCCCTGTTGTCCCCCACGAGCACCATCCTTGCAGATGCCCCAGAGAAGGGCTTCTTTGATGACGTGACGGATGACGAGGTGGTGGTGCTGCAGCAGATGTTCTTCGGCGTGATGATCTGTGCCCTTGCCACACTGGCTGCCAAGGGTGACATGGTCTTCACCGCCATCTTCATCGGCGCCGTGGCCGCCATGGCTGGCTACTGGCTCTCTGACCGCAGTGACCGTGTCCTTGATGGCTTCATGAAGGGCAGATAGCTCTGGGGCTGCTGGGCACGGGCAGGGGGGTAGGTTTAGCCTGAAGTGCAGGGCACCCCCCTAGTAGGGGCTGGCTGCTGAGGCCAGATCCTGCGCGTGGTGCTGTGCCCTGCATGTGTCCCCCAGCCCTCCATTAGTGTAGGGTCTCTCCCCTGCCCCTGCAGAATGAGCTGGGGGTGCCTGGTCCCCAGGGGGCTGCACAGTGTAGTGATGCCGAGCACTAATGGCACTTTGGGGCAGGGGGCACAGCATGCTGCCCTCAGCCCCCGGTGCTCTGGAGAGGCCTGGCACCATGGGGGTGTTCTGGCACCACCAATCCCAGGGCGGCAATGCTGGTAGAGCTCAGCCCTGCTGGCACTGCAGGACCTTGTGTCCCCCCACTGTGAGACCATTCCCCGTTGGGCAGTGGGGGGCTGGGTCCTCCCTCTGCCCTGAGTTGTGGGGCTGGGAGAGCTGCCACCCTCCCCCCCCCAGCTGCTCCTCCCCGATTCCCTGGGCAGAGCCCATCTCTCCCCTCCAGGTTGTGGGGGGGTATGAGGGCTCCCATGGGGCAGGGGAGGCTCTTGGGGGCGCCGTGCTGGCCAAGGGGGGCCCTGCTGGATGCATGAGCGTGGCTGTTGCATTTGTCCGTGGTTTGTCCGTCAGGGTGTGCCCATCTGTCCGTGTGTCCATATCTCAGGAAATAAAGCTCTGCACACCCAGCCCGGCTGCTCGGGTTGGGGGGGGGTAAGAGGGGGGAAGGCTGGGGAAGCTGCTGGCTCCGCACGCCACTGGATCTGCCTCCTCCCAACATAAACTTTATTTCTCTGGTTTGGCACAAATGGAGCTGGCCCAGCCCAGCTCCCCACTCCTTCTCGGCCCTGCAGGGGCATGGGATCAGGCCCCCTGGACCCCCCATGCTGGGCTGGTCCCCCTGCAACCCCCCAGTCTCTGCCCATCCTCGCTGCGTCTCCCCAGCTCAGAGCTCGATGGTGTCACTGGAGAGGCTGCGGGTGTCCGACACCTTGCTGAGGGCTGGGAAGCTGCGGGGACCCTCCCGCTCCCAGTTGGGGGGCACAGCAGGCATCAGGAGGGGGGCCCGGCTGGGCGCCTCGTCCAGGGGCAGGCTGTCAGGCGAGGAGAGCCCATGGCGCCAGGGGTTCCAGCTGATCTTGAGGGAGCTGCTCTCCAGCGAGCTGGCCGAGGCAGTGAGGGTGAGGGTGATGGTGCCGGGGGGAGGCTGGCGGGAGGCGGGCAGCTCCGTCAGCGAGCTGCACCGCACCATGCGCCCCAGGCCGGGGGTTGGGGGGTCACCATGGAGGGAGGTGCCGGAGCCGCGTCGATTCCGGCCGAAGAGGCCATCGCGTAGAAGATGGCGGCGGCAGAGAGCCTGGTCGATGCTGCGGCGCAGGTCGATGGGGGATGGCGGGCGGAAGGCCAGCTCCCCCAGTGAGGGGGACGAGCCCTGCTGGAAGGCGGCGCAGGAGCGGGCGGCCAAGAGATTGGGGCACTTGGGGCTGAGCCCACCAGTGGCCGCCCAGGCTTCGTTGCTGTCCTTGAGGGCCCGCAGGGGCAGCTGGTCTGCTGGGTTGCGGATGAGGCTCTTGGAGATGTCGCCAGTGGGTGCCCGTTCGGGGCCGGTGACCCCGGTACCGCCACTGGCCCAGTCGTAGCAGTTATTGGGGTACTCGGGCGCCTCTGCTTTGTGGCCGGCACAGAAATACCGCAGCGCCTTGGCCCAGCAGGAATGGCCAGCGGGGCTGCGCCGGCGGCACCGGCAGCACAGCGGCTCGGCGGCGGCGGCCACCAGCAGTGCCAGGGCTGTGCCCAGCTCCCCGACCCGCAGCCAGAGCTGTGCCACCCAGCCGGGCCGGGAGAACCTCCCGGGGACCCCCAGCACCCCCCGCAGCCACAGGTTGCCGTAGAGCTGCAGCCCGCACACCGGCAGCCCCGCCGCTGCCGCCGCCACCAGCGCCCAGGCCCCTCGCCGTGTCTCCACCTCCCCGCTGCCCCCCGGCCCTTCCCGGGGCACCCGCAGCACCCGCCAGCACCCCCAGAGTCCCCCCAGCAGCAGTAGCAGGGCCCCAGCCCCGCAGCCCAGCGCCTGCAGCCCCAGCCCGGCGGAGGGTCCCAGATGGGGCGGCAGCAGGTCAGCGACCCCCAGCACCCCGCTCTGCAGGGCGAGGGTGGCCACCAGGGCTGGCAGCCCCCGCAGCCGGGCTGGCAGCAGCCGGAGCTGTGCCAGGCACTGGAGCCGCTGGAGCAGGAGGGCAAAGGCGGCGAGCAGCAAGGGGAAGGGGGCTGTGCTGAGCAGCAGCAGCGCCCGGGGGGGCAGGCGGCCCCGTGCCCCATAAGGGTCCAGCAGCAGGAAGGTGGCCCGCAGCAGGCAGGCGGCCAGCAGCAGCCCGAGGGCCCCTAAAATATGGGGCAGGTGGGGGGGACGGAGGGCAGCCGCCCCCACCATCCCGGCCAGGCAGCCCAGTGCCAGCAGCAGGAAGATGGCAGCCGCCCCATAGATGTGGGCCTCCCAGGTGAAGCCCAGCTGTCGCCGCAGCTCAGCCCACCGCAGCCCAGTCCCGTTGGCCCCCGGCGTCGCTGAGGGATGGCTGGGCTGTGGCTGCAGAGAAGATGGATGCCGGGGGGCTAGCGGTGCTGTCGCCCCTGCCTGCTGCCACGTGGCTGAGGGGGCTGCAGTGCTGTGGGTGGCGGGCTGTGTCCCCGAGGTGTCTGTGGGGAGCAAGGAGGGAGACAGTCAGTGGGGAGCAGGGGGCACCCCACAGACACGGCTCAGTTACACCCCATTCATGCCCCGTGGCTGGGATGCATTGACCACAGCACCCCAGTACTACGGGGGGGGGGGATACCCTGTGTCAGCCAGGGCTGTGCCCACCGACACCTCCCAGGGGTCTCTGGCAGGCCCCGTGGTGCAGGGGGTGTCACAGATCCAGGCACACCACTGGTGCTCCCCCAGGGAAGATCCCACCCACTGGGCACTTAGCACTAATCTTAGGAGTAGATTAGGGCCGTCGCTGGGCACAATCCTGATTGAAGGTGTCACCACATCCCAGCTGGGCGGCCCAAGAGAGCTGCCATCCCCCCACCAGCCCCAGGGGTGGTCTCCCATGCCATTCTCACTGGATGGGCTTGATTGTGGCCCCTCATCACCTGAGTGCTTGGTCCCAGGCGTCCTTGTGGTGGCATGTACCGTTGGCTGTGGGGTGGCCCCAGTGGCATTTGGGGCACTCACAGCACCCACGGCGCCCCGGACACGCTGTGGGGAGCCAACGTCCTCCTCAGGAAGCAGCTCTGTGAGAGAGGGCAGAGCCAGGCAGTGGCACCCACAGGGGCTCGGTCCCTGCCAAGGAGTCCCCCTATGCCACACTGGCTCCTACCTGTGCCGGGGTGGTGAGGGGTGCCTGTGCTGGAGGTGGGTGACGGTACAGGGCTGGTGCTGATGGCAGCCCCCTTGGTAGGCTGCGGTTCATGTTGTCCCATCAGCCTGGGGTCCGTGCGTGGAGGAGCTGCATCCCTGGAGCTGGTGGTGGCATGGCTGAGCGGGGCCCTCCGGGTGCTGCGCTGATGGACCAGGAGTACCCGGGTCCAGGGCTCAGGTCGCAGCCGTGGGGCAGAGCTGGGCAGAGCTGGGGAGGTACTGGGGGGCCCACCCAGGTCCCCCCGGCTGCCCACTGGCTGCGCAGAGCCGGGGCTGACGTGGGGACCTTGGGCTGGCCCTGTGCCTGTGGGGTGGGGGACGGGGACAGTGACCAGTGGGACTCCCTGGCTGCTGGCTGGAGTGAGCTGTGCCCCCCGAGGGAGGCCTGGGGCTGCCATGGATTCCTGTGCCACTGGCTGTGCCCCTGCATGGGTGTCCGCTGTCCCCACCCCTGTCCCCACTGACGGCATGGGTGTCAGGGCAATGGTGGACACGGTTGGCTGAGGGCTGGGGGTGCTGGGTGGCCTGGTGTCACTCTGCCTGACTGGGGATGACCCCGGGGAGCCTGTCCCCGTCTCTGTGGGGTCCTTGGAGGCTGTTGTCCCCAGCGCAGAGCCGTGGGGAAGCCAGGTCCCTCCTGGGGGGCTGTCCTGGCTGTCAGCCTCCTGTCCTTGCCAGGTGATGAGGGGTTCCTCTTCCACAGCCAGGGCTCTGCTGTCCTGCCAGGCCCTGGTGCCAGCACCTGCCATGGTGGTTTCTGACTCCAGGAGTGTTCTGGTGGCATCTGCCACCTGCAGCGGTGGGGCCTGGCGCAGGGGGCTGCCTCCACCCCATCGCTCACTCCTGGGGGCCCCGGCGCCGCTCGGCTCCCCTGACGCCTCCCAAGCAGGGGAGGGGTCCAGCCACTGCTGTCCCCAGGAAGGGCTATGCAGGGGGTCCCTGCCCCGCTGCAGGGTCCCGCCTGGGGACAGCCCCTCCGGCAGCGTCCTCTGAGCCCCGGCAGGGACCCCGGCGGACAGGAGCAGCCCCCAGGTGACGAATCGCGCTGCAGCCATGGTGAGTGCCCGGCGGGCCCTGCGGGGACAGGTGGGCTCGGTGTGGGCTCGGACCCACAGCAGCTGCCCTGGGGGGCTCACACCGCTGGCAACCCACTGCCTGGGGAGAGAGACAGCGGCTGGGCTGTCCCGGTTCAGGCTGGCCCTGGGCCCAGTTCCCGGCTGGCCCCGTCCCCGGTGTCCCTGCTGCCTGTGGCCCCATTCACGGTCTTCCCCTTCCCCGTGTCCCCGGTGCTGGCGGTCCCCATCCCGGTGTCCCCGGTGCTGGTGGTCCTTGGCGCTGAGTGGTCGCGGCCCCCCTAGCATCCCCGGTGTCCCCGTCACCGGTGTCCCCCTCCCCGCTGTCGCCTCCCTGGTGATCTATCCCCGGTGCCCCCCTCCACCCCCTCCCCGCGGTGTCCCCGCTGCCGGCGGCCCCGCTCCGGCGCGCACCGTTCACCTTGGCGCGTCCCCGGCTGCATCCCGGCGGGGATGCCCGGCCCGGCGCGCCCCGCCGCCGCCGCCGCACACGCGGCTTATCCCCGCCGGGAACGGGAACGAGACCGCACGGCTGCGGTGCGTGTGCGGGAGTCGGCGGGACTGCGCTGCGGTGCCGGGCCGCGGCCGGTGCGGGATGAGAATAGCGCCGGTGCGCCTGCCGCATCCCGCCGACCCTGCCTGGAGCCCGTCGGGCCGGCCCCGCTGCTCGGTGCTCGGTGCCCGGGCCGCGGTGCGGCCAGCCCCCTCCCGCCGCCCGCCGCGGAGCCCGGGAGGCCCCGGTGCCGGAGCCGGCCGCAGCCCCCCCGCTGACCTGCCGGTGCCGGTGCCGGTGCCGGTGCCGGGTGCGGGCGGGCCGGGCTCTGCGGCGGAGCGGGCGGCGGCGGCGGCGGCGGCAGCCGGTCACGCGCCGCCCCGAGCCGCGGGCACCCGCGCGGGAACCCGCCCGGCACCGGCGGGGGGGGGGGGGGGGGGGGGGGGCGCGGGGAGGCCGGGCACGGCTCTGGGGCCGCCGTGCGGGGACGGGACCCGTGGGGCAGGGCTCCCCGTGGGGCGAGAGGCAGTGGAGGGGGGATGCCGCCTGTGGGGTAGGGCAGGGCAAGCAGCCCCCACCCCCCCACACCGGGAGCAGGCAGACCCCACTGCGGGGCTGTTGCCGTCGCCGGTCCCACCGCGGCCATGGGGCAGGCGGGGTGGGCTGTGGGCACTCCTGGCAGGGTCCTCGGGATGGTTCGTGGGTGGCCTTGGCACCGTCCTGCCCCACGCCTGCCCCGCTCCTCCTGCCCACCCCTCATGGGGCAGGCAGCACTTTGGCGGCCACTGTGCTATGGGGCCCTGCCAAGGTGCAGGTAATTAATCAGCTAATTGTCCCGCTGGAGGGCTGCCAGCCCTGCCTGGGCTTGAGCTGGCACTGGCATGGCCACAGCGCCACAAAGTCACACTGGCTCAGGGCTCTGCCCTACACAGTGATGCACCCCAGCTCCCTGCCTGCACCCCAGCCCCCTGCCTGCACCCCAGCTCCCTCAGGCTGTACCTGACCTGCTGCAGCCTTGGCAAACCCCTGTCACCACTGCCCTCCTCTTGCCCATGCCAGCGAGGACATGTGGCACCTCAGGTCCCCATGCCCACAGCAGCACAGTGTCCCCCTCCCGCTCCCTGCCACCCCTCCATCCCTGGGGCATCGTGCTCGGGTTGGACTCACCGTGGGCGCATGGGGCATTTCAGGGCCCAATCCACCCCCTCCGTGCTGCAGGGCTGGCCACGGGCAGCAGGGCCAGGGGGTGGGGATGTGGCAACCAGCTGAGCACAGGGGCCAGGGAAAGGGCACAGGGGCGCTCCAGCCCCCACAAAGCAGGCAGGACAGGCAGCTAATCTGGGGATTAGCACTGGGGAGGCCGCATGGCCGGGGGGAGTGACGGCTGGTGTCACCCTGTGGACGGGGCGGCCGCCGTGCCGAGCGTGTGGCAGGGCCGTGGGGAAGGTCCCGGTTGTGCCCCATAGACCGCAGTCGTCGGGTGCTTCGAGCTCATGTCACGGGTGCAGCAGCCACCTCCAGCTCCCCGGTGCCGTCAGCGGTTTCCTCCCCTGCCAAAGTGACTCACCGGCAGAGGAAGGGACGAGAGCCCCGCTCCCTGCACCGCAGCTGGGGACGCTGGGCGGAGGATGCCACCTGTGTTCTCACACCCCACAGCTGCCTGGGTTTCACCAGCTTTTTGGGCACCATCCTCCCCCTTCCTCCCAAAGAAGTGGGACAAAACCCCAGTTTAGGAGAAAACTGCCCCAGTTAAGAGCCTGGAGCCCAGCTTTGTGTTTTCATGACCATGGCGTGTGTTTTATGGTGCTGCCCCCCCCGTGCCCTCCGCGTCCCCCCCGGGCCGTGCTGCTGAGACAGAGATGGCGAGCTCTGCGCCCTGGTGTGCTGGAAGGGAGACAGGACCTTCTCCATGGGGATGCCAGCGTGGTGCCCGTGGGAAGGCTGCTGTGTCCCACGGGAGTGTGGTGATTCCGGGCTGAGGATGCCAGCCCTGGGCCCCAGGGCAGAGCCGGCAGCAGGAACACTTCCATTTTTGTCTGGCGAGGCTGGGAGAGGAGTTGCCAACATCACGGCCATATTGGGACAAATACTCTCACTGGCAGTAAAACCCTCTGAGGAGCCCCTGAGTGGGAGTAGGCGTGGGGGTGGGCTGTGGGGGTGGGCTGTGGGGGCCAGGGTGGCACTCTGGGGCTTCTCCTCGCTCCCCCAGAGAGGTGGCTGGTGTGGGGGGAAGTGCCACTGGCTGCTGTTGCTCTTACACCTCCTTTCTCCAGGGGTTTTATTCGTGAGGCTGCTGTGTGTCATTGTGTGCGTGGGGTGGGGATCCCCAGGGCAGCCCTGCATTGCCCCCCGTGGCATGGGTGGTGCATCCTCGGGATGCCAGGGCCTGCTCCAGCTCGGCACAGGGGCTTGCAGCAGACACCTCCAGAGGTCCCTCCAAGCTCAGCCATGCACTGCTGAGCTGGTGGCGACGCAGCCGGGGTGAGCATCCAGGCTGGGGGCTGCGCAGGGGCCTGTGCCCATCCCCCATCCCCACCGACCCCGAAATGTGGGGGGTGACAGGACCCACGGAACAAGGTTTGCCCAGCAAAGGCTGTACTGGGGGTGCTGGAGATGCTGGGGAGAGGGTACAGGAGGGCAATGTGAAATGAATGGCTGCTGCCCCTGGCAGCTATCACCCAGCCCCTCCGCTGACCTGAGGGGTCCCAAGGCTCTAGGGGCTCCCCACAGCTGCCCCCCTCCCCTCCCCTCCTTCTCCTTGCTAATTAATGTCACCAAATTCACCTCAAAATGGAAGAGTGGAGGTTTCCTTCTTTAATCATCAGAGAGGAGCTGAAAAAACTAATTCTCCCAGTTCCATGATCTGGGGCAGTTAAGCAGCTGAAGAGCAGCCGCCCGCTCCCCCGCTGAAACAGGATCTTGCCTCTCCCGAAAAACCAATAGAAAGATACCAGACTTCTGTGAAGACACAATTAGTTTATTAAAGCCAGGAAAAAGGGTTCCCAGTGTTCCCCTTCGTGATGACAAAGCTGGACCGGCTGGATTCATGGCAATAGACCTGTTTCACCAACACCAGAAAGCTTCTTCTGCTTTCATCAAGGATGACACAAAGCTCTGAAGCGGTGGAAGCTGCTGACGGGGAGAGCCGGGTGCCTTGGAAAGATTTTGCAAGAATTGGGGCTGCCCAACGATCTCTCTGCTGCTTAACACCAGCCCAGGGGAGCAAGCTGCTTCTTTCTGAATCGAAAATTGTGGAGCAGCTCCCCACTAGAGAGGGGCAGGTTAACAAAGGACGAGCAATATTTACCAGTGACTTCAGCGGCTGAATTTGAACGTCACATCTTTCAGCTTCTATTTGAGAACCACTGCCCTTGGAAAGTGTGTTGGAGAATTGCTCTATTAGCCAAGAGATATAAGAGACAAATAAAGTAGGAACCATATAATTTCCTGAATTTTCTGAAACTGACAAATCTCAGCCTAAAAGAAGAAGAAATGCAGGAGTCAATAAACCTGAGATGCTGGGACTCTGTTTTTCTCAGCTAAACTTGTCCCTGTCCAAAGCTCACAAACAACTCCTGGGACAAGCCTGAACCTTATCGAAACCAACCAGAACACCCCGATTACTGCCGAGGGAGCTAAAAACCTGAACTTTTAGACATACAAAACGAACGTAGAGACTACGAGTGAGAAACAGAGTCAAGCCTCTGGCCCCAGAGATATTATGACATTGATCTAGTTGAAAAGTCAAATAGATCTCAGTGCTAAATCTGACTGAGCTGCATGTCTGTGCTCTGCCAGCCCTCTCCTCCCTGGCAAACAGCTCGGCAGACTCTGCAGGTGTTTCTCTGTCGTGTAAATACGAGTCATTGGAGCCTGTGGCACCTCTGCTGGGAGCAGGGAGGTAAAGGAATAGAGATCCCATCAGCTTTCCAAGCTACAGTGGGGCTTCCCCTCAGGTCCCACGCAGTCCCTTACAATATAGCAAAGCAGGCAGTAACACTTTTGACCATCCAGGCACGAGGCTCCTCTCTGACCAGGCAGGTTACACACCTAGAGCGATAAACTGTGACTGAGATGGCCACGGCTGCGCCGAGGACCCCGAACACAAAACAAAGCCCTTAATCGGAATAATCACTATCAAAAACTAAAGAGCAACAGGCCGTGTTCTGCTGAGCCAGCGTATCAGTAGGATGTGGTTTCTTGGAGCCTGCAGGACTTCGGAGGCTGAAGCAGCTCATCTGTTTTTCACCTATTGTGCTACACAGGGAAAATATATTCTCCTGGGGAGAGGAATCCCAGAGATTCCTATTTAAACTGGAAATATTAACTCTTTTTTTGATTTCCAAACTTCTCTTTCTTTTATCTGCAAGCTGTTGCAGGCTTTTGTTGGAGCATGGCACTGATGGGAAATTCTTTGTAATCCTCGGCTGAGTGCTGCTGAGGACCTGCTGATGGGCACCTGCAGAAACCGGGTTACAGCTTCCTAAATTGAGAGCAACTGTGTGTCTGGGAAAGCAATTTTTTCTGGAGCTTTCTAACTCAATAATCCCATTTGCCTTCCTCTGCTTCAGCCCACCTTCAGCAGATCGAGAGAGCTCGCCTTTTCTTATAGCAGGGCATGTTTTTTTCTTCCCCATTGCTTTATTCCAGGGCATTCTTCCTGGCCTCTGCTTTGCTTTGTTCCCTACAGCTGCATTCTCCACCTCACAGTCTGTGGCCCAGTCTCTTTGCCCAGGCATATCTTTTCTTACAGAAAGATGGCAAACTTGAGGCTGGCTCTGTTGTGGCAGTGTCACGCATTCCAATCTTCTGGTGCCTCTCCTGACCGCCTTCCTCAGTGGAGTTGGTAGAGGCACCTCTGGTGCTACAGGAGTGTGTTTCTTCTGACTATCCCCTGAACAGTGCCTGTTAGTGCAGCAGACACAACGATGGGTAGCACAGCTCTGCGTTTCCAAACCATTTTTCACCTCCTGCAAAGAGGTGTTTTCTCTGCTACATGTCACTGCAGTAGCGGGGCTGGCTTTCCCTCCCATAGCTGTGGCTAGGTCAGCCTGTGGTGTGCCATCCCCAGTGACCCCGTCCCTCATGGGGGAGTCTCCCTGCTGCTCCCCCACCGCCATGCAGGGGGGCTGAGACTGACCCGAGGAGCTGCAAACCCCCTTTCTTTGGCAGCATGGCCACCAGGCCTTCTCCTTGCCCAGAGCACAGCCCTGGCACAGGCCAGGGGAGGTCTGGGAAGAGCTATCTGCCGTGTGAGAGGGGAGTCTGGCACTAGAAATGAATGTCTGCAGTTCAGCTAAGGTGTTAGGAAGCTTCAGGAAGCCTAGTTCTTCACACAGCTTCAGGTGCTGATCCTTCAGCTGAGCTGGCAGCGACTCCAGACCCTCCTTCAGTGACTGGACACTGGATTTCACATCCAAAATCTCCACATCTTTCTGGGGAAGCAGCAAGCAGAGCAGAAGCAGTAAGTAACATACTGAAAGGTACGATAATAGTATTCAAAGAAGAAACTTCAGGTACTGTGTGTCAGCTAGACCCCTTAAGTTGGGTATCAACCCAAAGATCAGCAACTTTGGGTATCTCCCTGTATAAGAAATGTTCCCAAACTGTTCCACAAAAGTGAAAGGTTTGGGATTGGGGGATACCCCTAACCTACTGGGTGCCCCCTCTCCCAGCAGCACTGCCTTCTTGCGCCGGCGTGACACATCCTTGCTAAAAGCAATTCCTTTGGAGCAATTCCTTTCTCCTTTGGAGAAACCAGACCTGTCCAGGAGGTCTCTAATAGTTCATCCTTTTGTCTCTGACACCCACTTGTTCTTTTTTCACCTCTTTTTTAACTCTTCCTGGGAAACCCTCTAGCTGGAGAGACAAAGCACTGCACTCCTTGGAGATGCTTTCCCCTCACAGGCACGCACTGCACCACCTCCTCCAGCGAAGGCATGTGCCAATGTGACAAATGGCTCCATCATGGCCTGCCAGAACAGGGGACTGTCGGGCTCCCCCCTTATTGACCAGGGTTTCTCAGAGCTTACAGCACTGTTAGCCAGCGCTTGGGTAAGCACCAGCCAGCATCTAGCCTAGAATTAGCATTTTAATATGTATTTTCCCCTTCATTATATTGGGAGCAGTCTGCTTTATAATCCACCATTCGAAGGCAATTTAATATTCACTTAATATTTGGAAGAAGCAGGAGAAATTATGAACAAGGATTCAGAATAAAAGATTAATTTCTGTACTTACAGCTGCAAGTCTCCTCTCCATCTCCAGCAGCGCCTGGTCCATTTGGCTTTTATCTGTCAGAGCTTTCAGCACCGAGCCACAGTGACTTTGAAGAGCATCTTGCACTAAACAAGGAAATCAATATAAAACACATTTGGTCTTTCATTTGTAAATGTGAATAAAGTACTATCAATACTATTGCTACCTCCTCCACGGCTTGGCATGACATACTTCACTGTGCTGTGCAACCATAGTGATTCACCCGCTGAGATCTCCCCGTGCCCCAAGCGATGAACAATAGGGTAGATTCTTAATGCAAAGCACTTGAAATTTATAAGATGCTGCATATAGGCCAAACCTCATTTACTGTGCTCTATTAATATGGCACCTGGAGATGAAAGGCTATGCGAAGCTACAAAACTTGTTTGGCTCAGTGCAAGGAAGGCTGAGGCTGAGTTGTCTGCCAACTGCACAACAGGCATGGCCAGGGAAGGGGGACCCCAATATAAAAAAATCTATTTCCATAACCAGTTGGTAAATGGGAGATTGAACACATGATGGGAAGGATAGTACTACTGGTAACATCAAGGAGATGTGAGAGGTTCATGGCTAAGAAGTACAACCAGAGACTACATGACAGAAATGCACAGGAGGTTGGTAACCAAAGAAAAGCTGCCTGAAGGGACAGTGGGAAATTATGCAGGAGTGTGCAAAGAACTGGGATTTCCAGTTGTTGGGCCCAGGAAGAGATGGGATCAGAAATCATCTGAACCAGGCAGCTGTGCCCAGCGCTTGGGCAGCTGCAGCTGGAACACTGGAAAGGTAGTGGGGGCCACAGCAGTGTCCTGTGGGTGAACGGACCCCCTGGGAGGGTTTTAAATTAGAGCAAGATGCTCTTGGCTTCACGCAGTCTTGTTGAAAACCTGATAAAAAAAAATAGAGATGTGTTATATGACTGTACAACAATATAACTCCCCCCGTGCAGCTGCAACTATTCTTATAGGAATCACTGCTGTGCCTGATGCACTACAGCACAGGGGTGCAGTTTGCAGCGTATGTGGCCATGAAAATTCCTTAGCAAACTTGTGGAAGTCTTCTTTTGAAATCATAAATCAGGATGGACAGAAAGAACTGTTCACTAGACATGTCTGGTCTGCCCTGTGAGCAGCGCAGGAAGGTGTGTACAGATGGGGTGGCTGGGGCAGAACCTTGGCTGGTTGGAACAAAAGAGTAAAACAAAGCATCACCAAGCCAAAGGGTGGGATAACAGAAACTCAGGAGTCCTAAACTAGTACTGAAACCCGAGAAAAATCAGAATAAAGCCTGCATTTCAACAAGTGGCTACAAGAGCTCTGCAATTAATTAATCCTCTTTTGCTACAGATCCAACGTGTCTGATTGACTTTGGTGTCGGTGGAGCCGAGAGCTTGGCTGAAGCTTCTCCTGCACGTGGGGGATTTATCATCTCAGCTCTTCAGAGCAGCAGAGAGATGCTCTCACAGGCTGCAGAGACGCAGAGCACTCAGCTCTCCTCCTCCTACCCAGCTCTTTTCATTAAAGCTTGCAGGGACTTAATTGTCTCGGGGAGCTGTGCCCTTCTGTCAAACTCTAAATGGAATTGGTCAAAGAGTTAAAAACTATTAGGGAGAAGCAGACAGAAAGTCATTTGCACAGGTTTTGTTTCTGTAAAAAAACAGGGACATTTAAAAAAGGTACATTTTGGAAGGAAGAAAGGAATGAGATCTGAGCAATTACGGGCTTACTAGTTTGTTCTCATATTGTGCAAGGTTTCAGAATAGACCCTAAGGGAAAGAGCACTCAAAGACATGGAGGGAGATGGAATAAAATGGAACAAGATTTTATAGAAGGCAGATTCTGCCAGACTAATGTAATACACTAGGGTAAGATAAGTGACTTCCTAGACAAAGGTGACACATTGGACTTTCTGTAGATTCAAACAAAGCTTTTCAGTGGAAGTGATATGAAAAAAAAAGTTGAGAGCTAATAAGTAGGTATGCCTCAATTAAACACATCAGCTCTTGAGAGGGGTGGCATGAGGCGACAAGGCAGCTCTAGAAGGTGCTCCTCAAGACTGGCCCATGAGCCAGATCTGCTTAAAATCTGCCAAAGTCACCTGGGTGCAAAAGCTAGTGGGCATTTAGGTAATTAGCAGGTGATGCAAAGATGCAAATGCCAGCACCAGGGGCTACAGGTGAGCCGGGGCAGTGTGGCGTGTGGTGATGCACAGGCTCTGGCTGATGGGAACTGCTGTTGCACCCTGGGGAGGCTGTAACCTCTGGGCAGCCCCGGCCCCCTGTGTACGAAGGGAAAAAAAGAAAAAAAAAAGAGACTGAACTGGGACACGTGCAGAGAAAAGCTACAAGATAATTAAGTGCTTAGATGATAATCTCCTCTTATGAAAGGAGATTGAAAGCGTTTGGCTTATTCAGCCACGCAGAGCAGAGGTGGCTGGTGGCAGAGGTGGCTGGAGGTGCTCCTGCAGGGTGGTGGGGCTGCCGCTGGAGGGACAGGGTGCTTTGCCAAGAGCTGCCTCCCAGCAGCAGGGAACCCCTGTGCCAGGCTGTATGTTTAGCTTTACTTGCCTTCCTCCGAAGGAGCAATGCTTGGGCACAGCACACGCTGCTGGCATTTTGGGAGAAGGAACCCTGCAGCTGCCTCGTTCATGTGTCATCCTCACACACATCGAGTTAAACCACCTCCCAGACCGAGGTTCAGGGGGGAATTTCTCCATTTTTCAGGCTTTGCCTTGTTCTCTGCGGGACCGTGACTGATTTCTGAGGATTATCTGCACATATTTCAACTAATATCTCTGCTGTTGCAGGCAATTTTCTTGTCCCTGATCTCTCACTGCCATTTTTAAGCTTTTAGTCTTTTGCTCTGACAGATTTAGACTTTTTAAGAAATCACAGGGGAAAGCTGTGGCTTACAGAATGGGTTTGTAATGGTGGAGTGAATGTTTGAGTGGGCCTTTTAGAGTTTGCATCTCCCTGGCTAGACCTAAGGGCTACCTGCAGTCCGAGAGCAGGGTTTTGGGAGTCTGCCAGCCCCCTCCTGGCCTGCAAGGCTATAATGAAGAAGAAAGCAGCAGCAACTGAAAGAAGGAAACTCCTTCCACGTCACTTCGTTGCCTTCCCTCTCTACACAGTGAGGACATAGGAAGGCCAGCACCAACAAGCTTACCTGAGCTCGCTGCTCTTCCCCATACGCTTAATTTTAGTTCAAAATTATTTTTAAAACTTTTGATTTCCCTAGTCTGTCTGTTCTTCTACAACATGGTATCCTCAGACTAAAAATAACACTGCATCCACTGGGCTTGTGATCTGCACATACGTTTGACTCAGCACAGCATGCTGCAGGCAAGCAACCAGCAGCCAGCCTTTTGAATGTGCTTCATTTGTACGTGTAGGAGTATTCTGCAGAAAAAAAAAATCCCCTCAGTACAGGGGAGGGGCACGCTTCTTCCTCCTCTGGCTTCCACACCAGAGGAGTGTTCAGACTTGTCAAACACCATTAAACAAAATAAAAACGAGCGTTAATCTAGACTTCAAAAAATAGGCACTGAGATGGCCAAATTAGATCAGATCGAGGACCCTGTTAGTCAAGTCTCTTGCCTTTGAAAATGATCAAGAACGGCTGCTTCAGAGAAAGTTTTCTTCAAATAAGCCCTGCAGCAGATATTTATTGAATAAATATTGAACTTGATCACTGAGGGAAAATCTTTACTTGGTTAATGAGTGGCTTATGCACAGACTTGTGCCTCTCTTAAGGTATTTTACTCTAAACAAAACAATTTTTTACAACCTGGAACATCGCTGTGTTTTGATTTGCTGCACCACTGGCTTTGGATGCTGCTGGCTTAGATTAATAACATATGGAATGTGAAATCTGGCATGAGATAAAAGGCTGCAGGACCTGGGGGGTAGGTCTGCCACCCCATGCTTCAGAGGGCTCCCAGCAAATCAGCCTGCTCTCAGGTGCAGCTGCACTCCCAACAGCTGAAAAATACAGCCTGAGCAGCCGAGGGAGGGAGCACCAGCCTCCCAGCCTAGGAATATTAAACAGCAACTGCTTCTGATGCTTATCTATCACCATCTATGCAACTCCTCCTAAGATTGGCACTGACAGCCCAGAGGCTTTAAATAATACTTTGGAGGGAGGTTGGTTCCCCCATGCCTGGGTTCAGTAGGGGAAATAGGAGGCGGTACAAACCCGGTGAGACACGAGCTGGGAAGACAGCTATGGAGCTCAGCAGAGTGCTGTGCTTTCTCCCTGGGCAGTAATTGTGCTGTGCCAGCGGGTGAGACATTTGGGCTGTCATGGCTGCATCCTGCTTGGACACAGCCTGAGTAATCAGCTGGCAGGTTTGTTCCTGATGAGCTTGGGTCCCTTTCTGTGGCATGGCAGAGGACACCTGCACTGGGAGGCTGTGGGATGAGCTACTCCTGATCTCAGCCTCCCTGTGGCAGAGAGTGCCTCGGGCCCCTAGATGTGGCATTGAGGGGTACATCCTCTCACCATCCATGCCGACTTTTTTTGGGGTCTGATTAAGACCCTCATCTCAACAACTTCCATTGCTGCTCACTGCATTGCTAATGAGCAGCTGCATGGGAAAGGCATTTCCTTTATCAGTTTTAAACCTTTTGACTTTTCAACCCATACAGAAAATATAAGGGAGTCTGAACTGGATGTCCCAGCCCGGACCATACTGTTCACAACTCAAATCCCCACTGTTATAAACACATTCCCGAGGAAACCTAGCAAGCAACTCCTGGGCATTGTTGTGAGTCTCAAAGCAAGTCATGTTTCAAACCTGCCCACGAGACACTGGATTTTGTCAGAGAATTGCACCAGCACCAGAGAATTGTACCCCTGTAAGGGACATATTTCACATTATTTTGTCACCCTTGCTGGCAGGAACATCAGAGGATTGCCTGTGGTATGCTGGCTGGGAATACACTTTTCATTTGCAATGAAGTCAAGGTGGTGCGGAGGATACGGCTGTTGTGAGCTGTCACAGCTGGAACTACCAGATACCAGAAAAGCAAAGCAGTTCAGAGAGGGCTGAGCTGTGAAAATGGGGATTCGCATTAAAAAAAAAAAAAAGGTAAAAAAGTTGTGATAGGAGTGAAGTATATAAATAAAGATGAGAAAAATATAAAAAGAAATTAGTTACAGGAGCTGCAACCAGAAGGAAAGAGCAAATGATGAGTGGGCAGGTCAGACAGAGAAATTCTACACAAGGTGGAAGAAGTGAGGACATAGGGTTCGTTTGCCTCTTTACATCCCTGTGCACAGCACACCGAGAGGTGAGCGAGGAACAGAGAGGCCGTGCCTCTGTGGAAGCTGCTCAGGCACATGTTGTCTCATCTCCAGCGCCAGACACAGCTCTATCCACTGTGTGCAAGCACATATGGACAAACACTCAAAAGAGAACAATTTTTTTTTTTTTTTTTAAATCTTACTGCATAGACCATGCCAGACCAACAGCATTTGGAAATCTATTTTGAAAAATATTTTCTGTTTTGTTCTCACCCAGTGGCTATGCAGACTGTGCCAAGCGTGCGTGCTACCCGCTGCTATAAACGAAGCCTCTGATAATCCTTATAAGCTTTTTATGAAGACAGACTTGATTTCAAGTTACACCTTTCTTTGCTTTTCAGAGCTGTTTGAATGTCCTAGTGTACTACTTCTCTCCTTGAAGAGAGCCTCTTCATCCTCTGCATTCCTCTCCTACGCGTACCATGTCTCTGCTCTGTCACCCACATCCCAAGGTACTGTATCATCAGCCACTGCATTCAGTGCTTTATCAGCTCAGAGTTTAGCTCTTTATCACCTGAACTTGGGAATTGTGTACCAGTTTTTCAAGGAAATTGCCTTGGTATATTTTCAAGGCACTAGTGCAGGTATTTATTTAGTGGGAACTTAATTATCCATCACTGCGGTACCAGTCAAATGGCAGTGTTTATCAGCAATTAACCAGTGACAGATGAACCCTCCCATAAATATAAAAAGAACAACATTGTGGAGCGTGTGATGATTTTCATTATATAGTCAACATTCTGCAGCATGATACATTACAGAAAGTGCCAATTTTTCTTCTCAATTGTTTCAAAAATCTAGCAGCAGACACCTCTGGGAGGTTTCTCATTTCATTAAGGCACATTTATTTAAAATGGGTATGGAGAATAAACAGGACAGCTGAGCAAATGGTATGGAATGAAGAGGGGGAGTCATGAACAATAGATTTGATTTTCAGTGCCATGATAGCAATTTCTGTGCATGAGATATATGAAATTAGGCAAAGTCCTGCCACAGAGTGGACAAGTTGAGACTGAAGTAATTAGGACTTGGGCAAATGCCTAATAGGGAGCTTGTTGTGCTGGCCAAAGCAGACAGATTCTTGCTTACATTAAGGTCCTACCAAGAGCACTTGCCAAGCACAGCAAGGGAGTGTTCTTAGTATAACAAGATCGGTATTTCAAACGTACAGGCTATCGTGGCCTCCAGTGGAATGCACCAGACTCCACTCTTTGAGCCCAAGAGGGCTGTGTTGACTTTAAGGGTATCTGTCAAAGCTGTGCTTCGTGGAAACTGCATTTTACTGCACAGTGAATATTATGGAGCTTCTGTGAGGGCCTGCTGCCTTGAACTCGCAAGGTGTAACTCACTGCAGGTTTCTGGCATGTATTGAAGCTGGCTGCTTGTCATGCACAGAGCAGGGCGAGCACTGAGCAGAGTCCTGACAGGGTGTTGATAAAAAATCACGCCAGCATTAAAAATTAATGCGCTCTCAAAGGCTCAGATCTAAGCCAAATTAGAAACAATTTCGCCGAAGCACCTTCCCTCAGTAAAGACTGCTGTGACCAGGCACTTCAGAGACAGAGCTGTCCAAAAGTATTTTACATTATTGGCTGTTTTGGGAATCCACCTTTTAATCAATAGTGTGCTTCGTTATGTGGTGCTTACATAAGAAATGAGCAGTACTATTTTTTCTCATATCTAAAATATAATCACTTCAAGCACAGAGGAGTGACGGAAGACTTCAAACTAACACATGAAAATCTTAGAAAGCCCTGAAAACTGAAACTGGATACTCAGGATATAAATATCTAAGTTATTTTTACTGTGTATTCCATGAGTGCTCCAGATAGACTAAAAAAGATCATACTCCAGGCAGAACACAAAACCATAAAGGTGCATTTATCTATGTGTGCATGGTGTCCAAACACTCAACACCTCAGTCCTTTGACACAGCGTAAGAGAGCAGAGAAAAGGAGACTCTAACAGAGTAAGAATGGAAAAATAGACAGTTTCATACCATGGATAAGTCTTATTCACTCTTCTCCCTTACGAGGAGCAGCTGTGAGTGGCCTGACCTGCCTAGTTCACCCCAGCTCGGAGACAACACACTGACATTTAGCAGTTTGACTGTGCCCTCTGCTGTTAACAGAAATAGAGAAAGGACTTACGTGTCTTGGAAGTGGTTTCCAGGTGAACCAAAATGGTTTTATTCCTTGAATCAAACATTTCCCCCAACTTGTCCAAGCATGCTTGCAGCTGCAAAAACAAAGGTAAATGAGAACATTAATACATTGCCCTTTCTTTGTTTGCAAAAACACAGCCCCAAATGCCACAGAACAACATGGAATGAAATAGTCTGAAAATGGTTTATTTATTTGTCACTTGAAACAATTTGTCCAGCTGTGGTTGGAACCCCAAAGGAGATCTGGAATGGCTCAAAAGGCTCATGAAATGTTAACAGGTTTCAAAATAAAGATACTGATCTATAAAATAGCGTTAATAACAAAAATCAAAGTAATTATAAAAAGGGTTGGGGTGGGAAGGGGGAGGTCCTTCGCCTTCAGAGATTAAGATCACATCATGTTTTCTTGTTCCTGAGAGCAGACTACTTTATTCAGGCATAAGAAAAAGAGAATTGATATTTGCAGAGAGCCATTACAGCCTGTTCCTGCTCCCCAGCCCTAGATAAATTTCACTACTGACACTGAGGCAAGGCCCTAAAGACCTTGACCCCAAGGGTAGGCCACAAAGACAATGCTATGTGCAAAAAATTTGACAATTGTTGGTTTAAAGCATTTGAGTCCTCAAGACAAACAGTATAATAATTTAAATATCATCACAGTAAATGAGAAAGGCAAATGGTCGGTAGTGTTTCTAGCTGTTTAGGTTTTTGCATTCTGAATTTGAATTAACTTACCCCTTGCAGCTTGTCTTTGATACTGGAAATGAAGGTGCTTAAAACCTCACTAAAACAAAAAAGATCAACAAGTATGAAACAGACATGTAAGTTACTGAAACAGACAGAAATTGTAAAGATCACAGTAAGCAGGAGCCATGGAACTGCAAGGCATAACATAGTGGGTAGGTAATCTGAGCACAGAAATGCTTCCTCCGGGGGGCATAACCCTTTGAAGTCACCTTACTTCTTTAAGAAAAGCATGCATTTTGCTATGCAGACTAAGGAAAAATATATACATATGCAAATATATATCATATACGTTAAATATATATTTTTTTTAACTCTCCCATTTTTGGCTTAGCGTTCATGTCTTACTCAAAAGTTTTTGTTGGCATTTACTCAACTGTCCATTAGCTGCTGGGGTGTTACCACCGTGCTATCTGCTCCGGAAGGACCCAGCCTTGGCAGAGGTGACGTGCCAGTTGCTGGGATACATGGGTATTGTATTTGGACTAAAATAACTGTGGGAAAAATATGGGAAAACCTTCAGCATCAACAAAGCTCAAGCCAGAAAGAACAAATACTGCAAATCCTTTTCTCCTGAGATTATGCCTATGGTTTGTGTTATCTGTCCTTTTATGTCGAGTGAGCCTATCAGGAACCAGGCTATATTCATGATTAACCTATCAAACCAAAATGCAAGGCCGGTTGCTAAGCAAAGTGATAATCTATTTCCTCTCTGAAGATTCGGGTCATTTTAAATCAGTCATTTAGTGATCCAAATTGCATCAACCAAAAAGGTGCATGCCAGGTAGAGTCTAGGTATGAGAATTAGGCAGGGTTTCTGAAATCTTTCTAGCCTCATGGGAAGGAAGATATTCATTTTATTAGTCAAACTTGCGGGGGATACAATTGATAAATTTTACGTTTATCTTTGTAAAGATAATAGCTACTTCTATGAACAGGCTTCTAATCTGGGAGTGAATCTGCAGTGTAGGAAGGAGTATAATTAATTTAAAGAAGAAATAAAGGACAATTAAGAGTTCTGCCTAAACATTTAAAACCATTTGTTAATTTCTCATAATTCACTTACCAAACCCCTCCTCTTCTCTAATAGGCACTAGAAAATCAAATTCTGCATTATCAGAAGCCTAGTGCCCATTGCAGAAGAGAAGGAGAAACACAGCCTGATTTGATCAAAGGCTTTTAACAAAAATGTGTTTCACTTTGGATGTTACATTACAAAATGTGCAGAGCTAAGAATTATTTATAGGTGCACTGGGGAGTTTGCCATCTTTCATTTTTGAGCTTGAAACTGTTAGTTCACTCCTTAAAGTCTTTTAGGGCCTACATGTACTTTTCATTCTTGACATCTGGCAAAGATCAGATGCAAATTCCATTAGCAAATTACACTTGTCTGTTACCAAGCCCACAATATATAAAAATCTTGTATACAAGTAAAATTATAGAGATATGTGCAGATTTATAAGGGTGTAATCATTGCACCTTCCACTGCTCACATGTGTGTTTGGCAGTCTCCTCATCTCTCCTGAATGTAAAGGGCATCCTCAGACCCCCTTTGATCAGTCTCAACACAGCCTGGAAGATTTTGAGAAATAAGGGCTTCTGCAGAGAATCAATACAGAGAGAAACCCCTGCTGATCAGATAAAGAAGAACAAAGGTAAATTCAGGTTAGAGTTTTGTTGTTCCGTGTGGCTTATGGCTGAGTATGTTACATAAATCACATTGCAAATAAACCCTATTCTCTTATCACATGACTTTTTCCAATCAGAGATTACCTAAAACCTGAAAATATACTTTTCTTGGAGAAATATGTCATGTATGAATTTTCAGAGAAGGAGGAGCTGCAGGGAGTGATGATCACCAGCACAGAAAAAATTTTTAATGGATGTCTACATACCGATCATATTTGTCCTTTATTTTGTTCTTATTTACTTCAAAATTTTCAAAGACACTTTTCAGTCTTCCTGCACCAAAATTAAGTGAACTTTTTTCTTTTGCATCTTCATCAAATAACTGTGGTTTTGTCTGGTATTTGGTAAAAATACTGGGCTCACTCTGTTGCACAAAAGAAAGAAAAATGTTGAAGTATAAAAATAATCAGAACACTAATTAATAAAAAACATTTGCATACCAAGTGTTTTGCAGACAGAAATCAGTGATTGGATGTGACAGATCAGACTGGATGAGGAGATTAAGAATTGCATGAGATTATGGCTCACTTAGGGTGCCTAGTTAGATCGACTCCCTGTAGAACTGAGACCCAATCCAAATTCCTCCTCTTTTCTCTCATCTTGAGGATTTTCAGTTGGTTGCAATCATCAGGTATGCAGATTTTTTTTATGCATACTCAACACAGAGACTATGAATTAATTCCGCTGTTCTTGGAATTGTGGAAATGTTAAAGATGCCAGTGGAAGCTCCCTGTATACCAATCTAAAGAAAACCCTATTGAAGTTCCTGGGGGATGACACCATTTTGCTACCAACTAGTAGATCAGTTTTTCACATGCTTGAATATACATATCAGAACAAGAAATTTAATATTAACATGAAAGCTGCAAAGACCTTCTTAATTCTACAAACTCTCCAGGCACTATGTGACCAAAATGGAAATGCCTTTTCCTTAAAACATAAGAAAATGCAAGCTCCATTAAATTGTCTTCTTTCATTATGAAGAATGAATTTCCTTTTTTGTGTCTGACGCAAAGCTGCTGCAGGTAATGGACAAGGTCTCCAGCAAAATGCAGAGGACAGCAGATAGGATCTGGATCTGAAGGACAGCCTAGGGACTAGCCTAAGGACTAGTCACCGTGCTGACACCGTTGCTCTTTCCTAATCTTTGCTCTCAGGTGTCTTTATTGCTGTCTATTAGCAGCGCAGAAACTATTTTAGTGAGGCTGGTAACATCAGAAACTATGTGCTGTAGGAGAAAGATTTTGAGGTCTTCATCCAAAATCATTCAAGCATCTGCCATAACAATGATAGAGCAAGGTAATTTTCAGTCAGTGGAAGTAAATACTGAATACCTCTGTCACTCTTGCAGAAAGCTGATGAAGAGAAGCACAGTTTTTTTCATAGAAGGAATGCGTGGAATATTTTATCTTAGGTGGTCTAAAGACATTAACTTGAGAATAATGTCATATTGTTTCAGTAATTTAAAAATGTGATTAAAGAAAATAATACCCATCCCAATAAAAATTGTTAGTAATCTGTTATAAATAGTAAGTTTTCAGCCAAGCAGGCTGCTATTTTATCTAGTCTCAGTAAATACGTATATGGATCAAGAAGGTAACTTGATTTCAGCAGTTACTAACATTTGCAAATGTCACCCCCTGCTTTCAGCATTTTCCATTAACTGTGTGCCTGCACAGGGCTGAAGGAGAGGGAGACTCACGTCCTGGGAGTTGTGCTGTCCCAGCTGTGTGCCCAGCTCCAGCGGCGCCGCTGCCGACTGCACGTTCTCTGGGCAGAACTGGGAGCCGAAAAGCAGCTGAGAATCGCTCAAACTCGAGTAGTCACTAGCAGCACTGCTCCGGGTGGAAAACTTATTAGGCCTGAAATGGGGCAGAGCGGGTTGTGAATGAGCCTCAAGCAATTAAAAAGCCAAACAGAATTCCCTACACAACCTGCTGGAACTGTTCAAGCATGGCCCACCCCGACATGTTCATTTTCACTCTCCACTTGGAGGGCACTGTTCCTATAACTGCATAGTGTTTAACAGCATGTTTTGCTACTCAAGGCCAACTAGCTTTTCTTAAACTGCTGCATCCATACGAACGCAGTGGGGTCACTCTGCATTCACCTTGCAGGGTAGAAGGTGTTTCTCCAGCACATCCTGCAGATGGAAGACCAAAACCAGGATTGGCCAGCTAGCTCAGTTCATCCTACCTGCCTAGTCAGTCCTAGATTAAGGGACACCGTGGGGTTTGCTCCTAGCAAATAAATGCTGTTGTAACTCAGATGATGCCTGGCTTATTTGGAAGGCAGCTCCAAAAGAGTAAACCTTTTGGACTGACAGCTGACATTTCTTGAGCATTTATTCTCCAGATGCCTTCAGTCTGACACACTCAAACAACAAATGAATAGGTATGAAAATGGCTGGACAAATGGATGTGAATTGTTAGAAATATTTCAAACATAATAACATGTTACTCAAAAGTTCTTTTCTTTCCCTTCCCCTGAGCATCACCCAATAAACCTTTTCCAACTATCCTTGACTTTGTGCTATGTGGCTCTGATTCTACTCCTCTTCAGGGACACGGTTTCTGCTGCTTTATGGACTAGGATCATGGCATGGTACCAGCTTCCCTCAGCCAAGGCTTCCCCCACACAGATGCATCACTTCTCATTCTGACAGAGACTGGCTTCAACTTTTTGCTATCAAAGATACAGATTCTTTTTTTTTCATTTTTCACATGATCACTATTCAATTGCTTCACGTCCACAAGTTCTGATGGAGTGATAGGTCAGCTTTATACCCCCAATTCTTGCTGGTTTTTAAGCTACCAAAATGGAGAGACGTGTTGCTGCCTTTGGAACTGGGAATTACAGACCAAAATTGATGAAAGAGACTTTTGCACAGGGTTTTCCTTCCATATCAAATTATATAAGTAAAGGAGAAGGAACAGGAGACTAATTCGTGTGTATGACAAAAGATGATCACCCCAACATTTATTAGCAGTGATGTGTTTGGCTAATCCCTGGTTTTGGAAAGAGCCCAATCATCATATGCACAACAGGGAAGGGATTTAGTAGCTGTATTTGAACTGCTCAGTCTCCCTCTTCATTATATAGTGGTGTCAGTGACAATATTGTATCACAGAGTACACTGAGCTGCAGGCAAAACCACCATATAATATATACCCATACCTCAGTATGGGTTTCTGGATTCTCAAAAAGCCTGATAAATCTGCCGATTTAAAAAAGTCTCCTTTGATCCGTCTCTGGACCCCAAATTTACTACGAAAGAAATCTGAATACAATTTTTACTAGCACAACTTCTTGTTTCCATCTCAGCTAAGCTTTCAAAAAAACATAAAATAAAAATTCTTAATCTACAGCCCACATGTCAGGGAGAGATGTGAGCACACGGGCTGCCATGACCTGACACGAACAGGATCCCTACTTGCAATGTGAGTATCACATCTCCTGCACCAGTTTTCTAAATCCTCCTGTCTTCTAGCCAAAAAAGCTCTCTCTTAGTTTAAGGAAGGGTTTTTATAACCCCTAAGTGCTTTACTGTCCTGTCAAACCCCCTTTAACAGTGTCTGGTACAACTGGTGAATATCACATCCCATAACCTGCTCATTTTCTCAGTGCCTTCAAGTTACTTAATGCCTGAAGTAGAACATTCCTATAACAAAGACTTTTATGACCAGGATTTTGAGGAGTACTGAGCTGAGAGGACTTTATGAGCCAAGTGACTTCCCAGGGTCATACTGACACTGCACTGACACTACAACCAAAGGCAGCTGTTGGCTGCTCTAGAGCCCAATTTTTTTGTTTTAAGTTCACTATCTCAGCGGTTGGTTTTGGAACGATGGCACTTCCACAAATTAGGAGACAAAACAGATGTCTCTTTTGGATACATTCATTCCTCTGAGCAATGCATTTCCTTCTCCCTTGCTTAACACTGCTGGCAATTAATTTACTAACGAGACCATCTGGGCAAGACATCAGCTTGGCCACGCTTGGCCCAGGCCTGTGTGTGACAGCAAGATCAGACAACCACGATCAGATCTGTGATCAGATCCACGACCAGGCAACCACGGCTCTTCTGACCACCTGACCGTTCCCTTCAGGATGCCTGAGCTGCAGGGATGCATGCTCCGTCCTAAATATAAACCCTTCCTTATAAACAGTGAGGAAACATCCTGGATATTTAATCCCAGTTAGAACTCCCTCCTAAGTGATGCAATAGTTTATCTCAGGAGAACTTTAAGCTTTCTGCTAACACCATCCATTCCCCAAATCATTCACACATTTGTGTCCGTAGTGTTCCTATGGTCTCTGCACTATCACATGCATCCACAGCAAACCCAGGTTCAGATATGTAAGACAAGTGCCATTGTAACTCCTTGTCAGCTCCAAAATATGCTAAATCATCCTCTGCTGACCAGTGAAACAGTTTCTTTTTCCCACCTAACTTTACTCAATGTATTTCAACCTTGGCAATTCCAACCCTTTCTGTAGTATGAGCATGATGTAAAATGCTCTTCTGCACATCTGGGGAGTCAGCTAGTTCTCTGCAGTCTCAGTTTCCATGTTGTCAGTGAGAATTCCCCCTCCACAGAGGTTAGGTCTTTCGGAGCCTCTTTCATTTTAATAAGTTTCAATTTCCACTTCCAAATATTTTAGCCCAACCATATGCAAATATTCACCTTTCATTCAAAGGTTCTTCCTTGCCCACAAACAGCTGTCAGATACAACACACCAAGAGAAGCACAGCATACAACAAATACCCTCTTCTTGTGTTCCCTAAATGTTTCTAGGAGCACTGTCAAGCTAAAAATTCCTAACTTTAAATTTTCATAGGCATTGTCAGTCTTTTATAAAATTGGTAATTTTTATTCTGATGTGTGGATCTATCTTTACACGCCAACACCGAGGTTGAAGAGTTCAGTTGGAAAAGCACATTGAATCTTCTACAATTTGCAAAATAACATCCGCAGTATTGCTGTGATTTGATGTGGTTCTGTCATCCCACTGAAACTGTGCCAACATCCCTCTTCCTCCCAAGCACTGTGGGTGAAGCTCACTTACACCTTCCTGACATATCTCTCCAAAGTGCAGTTCCCAAAGAAGAGATCTTTTTCTCCTGGTAGTAATCTCGAGTAGGATCAGTGCCATTATAGTTCCTTTTCTCCTGATTCCCCTCCAGAAAATCTCCCAGCCCTTTCTGCTCCTCCTCATTTAGTGACCAGGACTGCATCACAACAAACCCAATTGAAATTCTGGAAGCTGCTGTTCACCTGCTCTTCCTCCTGGCTTTAGTTCGTATCTATAGGAACTGTCTCCAGATCTGCTATGCTGCTCTTGTCGTCAGTATTTGCTGCTGCCAATGTGTTCAGCAAACGAGCAAGGATCGGTGTTGGCTTTGGGTGCAGAGGAACTTCAGCATCCAGGGGCCTGGAGGAGTTTAAATCAAGGGGTTCTGGCTGCTGTTGTAGCTTCCAGCTATTTTCCATCTCTTCACTGGGAATGGCCAGAGCATAAAATTATTTTTCTGCTTTCTATCCCTTGGAATGGCATGACCTACTTGCTGCAAATCATTTCCATCATATCCTAAAAGGAATTTCTACAAATTTTGGTACTGGCCCTAATGCATTAACTACAATGAAATCCCTCTTGGTTATTCAGCTCAAACACAGTTTCCAGATTTCAGGCTCTGGTCTTGTTTTAATTCCTCAAGGTCATTTTTACTTTCTACAAGCCACTCCATTATTCATTCAGCTGTGATTCAATATTGTCCAGATGTTCCTCACCTTGGAAACCATGCTAGCCCTTTGTCCTGAGCTGGTCGCCAATTGCAGGGGGTCACAGGGCCTTTTTCTTAGAAGGAGATTGGGATTCCTGTGGAGCAGCCCTGTTCACTTAGACAAAACATATTCCTGACCACATTAAGAATCAGACATCTGGAGACACAGTTTTTGTTCCCCCAATCTGAAGCCATCTTCCAGTCAGTACTTACACCCCTGGTTTCTCATTCCTCCAAGGCTCGGGATTTTTATGGCTTTCTCAGTTTTTGTCCTGACAGTATCCTTCATTTTCTGCTTATTCTAGGACCTTAAGGAGACTTCAAAATATGTGACCTTGCTATGTGGGATGGAATTTCATGGGATAACGGATTGAGTGAAGTTGTTAAATTTGGAAGTTTTCTCTCAACCGCAGAAATAAGCCATAGAGGATAATGGCCCAAGTAGCCCTTAACTTACGGTATGCTTTTTGAATGTCTCTTTAATATTTTCATCATATATTGGCAGTATTCTCTGGCAACCTTTTTGCTTCTTATGTCTTTGGAATCAGGTATATTAGTGGCTTTTATGCCCTTAGCAAGTTACAGCTTTTCTTATGGAACAAGAAAATTCTCATGGAACAAGAAAATTCTCATAACTTCAATTTAAAATCATAACATTGATTTCTATTTTTCTGGTTTGTTTGTCTTTCATTTCTTGAAGGATGCCTCCTCATTTTCAGTAATCATCTTTACCGTATCAGTCTGGTACTGGTCCTTCTGTTGTCTGATCTGAGAGCTGGTAGGCATTTATTCAGAGCTTCAACATGAGGTCTAAATAATCTCTATGTCTCAGGCAGGCCTTTAAACCTTTTAGCTGTCCTGTTTAATTTTATTTTTAAAGAGCTTCCTTATTACTACATCAGTGTCTTTTTTGAAATTAAACAGTAGTTGATTTTTTGGCTTCTGTTCCTCCTCCTGCAGAGCTGTTGACTCCAGCTCAACACTGTCACCCTCACAGCAACAGGACAAAAGTAATGCCCTGAACGCTCAGGACCAAGGCTGACACGTCTCTTCCCCGGGGAGTTCCCTGGCTGAGGCAGGTATTTATGGTGTCTGAAAATGTACTTTCAGCATCACGCCCCAGTAACGCTTCTCCAGTTGATAAAAGGCTGATTGAAGCATCATTGCTTTTGCGGCTGCTGTTCTCACATCCTCTGTGATCTTTCTTCACATGCCCTTCTGCCTGGGCAGGCAGCAGCACTGCTCTAACATGGCACTTTCCCTAATGAAGTCTGGCATTTCAATCCACAAAAATTGTGTAGTTGGTCGATACACTTAAATTGAGTCTAAGTTTTCTCCTCCGTATAGCTGTCATTCTATCCATGTGACCCCCTCCCACCTTCTTAAATAATTGGGGCCCTGATATTACAGTGTCCAACAAGATAATCTGCATTTCTAGGATCTCTATTATTTCAATATTCATACATAAAACATGAAAAAAAGGGACTTTGGTTCCCCCATCCTATTTCTCAGGCTGCTAGCAGTTATGAAGAAACACATGTGCATATGACAGAGAGATAATGAATGAAATAAAACTCAGAGCAACCTTGGGCTTCTGCAGAACTGCTGTCATGAGGGTATTGTGTCTCTGAAGCTCTGCATTTCTTAGGGACATGGTGGCAGCTGCTCTCAGAAGTAACACCCTGACTCAAACTTGCAAAGAACTCACAGCGTGATTCACAGCCCTGCTGATGTTATGCTTAATTTTTAAAGTTCCCTGAAAGATGGTATTCTGGGAATTATACAGCTTACCCTGCTGTGGTGAGAAAGGTTTCTAGTAACAGAAGTGAGATAGTAAAAAGTAATCAACACCTTTATCCCTTATTTCAAACACACACACATGCACACACTCCTATGAGTAATTTTTTTTCCTTTAGAAAAAGTTAATTCTCCTCCTGAGAACCTTCTCTGCCTTTTGAACTCCTCCAAAAACACAGCTGCATTTTCAGTAATGTTTTATGCCCTGTTTGACCCTTTTGAACTCACTTGCAAAAAATGTGGAATGCTGAGGAGTGGATGTTAAAATCTTGACTGTATTTTCCTCCTGCATTAATAAATGAGTTAAAAGGGAAGTCTTCGTAGCTGATAGGATACTTGGGAGAAGGAATTCAAGTGATCCCTTTCCAAATAGCACCTGTACTTATTCCACTTATTTCCCTTCCTATTGCATGACTGACAGAATGATTTTTATATATATATATGTGTGTGTGTGTTTTTAAAAAGCTATATTATATATTTTATACATAATCTAAAATTATATATTGTCATATATAATATTATGTATTTTTAAATATATTCTCTAAATTTCTCCTGCTCAATCTCTGACCAGAATGTCAGTCACAGGTTTTCAAACTACTTAGAAGCAACTTATTGGAAAAAAAAAAATGAAAAAGAAAACTGCAGATACCAAGAAGACAATAGCATTATGCAATGCATATTTATAAAGACAAAACCATGACAGATATAAACATGTTTTTCCCTGAATTAGCTTCCCTTTGACCCCCACACCTGTGCAAAATTCAATTAATTCATATATATATGACAAATATTTTTATAATGGGCAAGGAAACCACTATTATGTTTTCATTATCATCCATCATTGTGGTAACATCAGGCCAAAGAGACAGTTTTATGACTAAAACTGTGAATATGAACAACATATTAGTTATGTTGTGGGTTATGTAAGTCGGTTATTTAACTAACAGAGGCTTGGAGGACCAAATTCATCAATTAGCTTCTCCAGAGTCAAACAAGGAATAAATCTTGCTCTGTTTTTTAGCCATATGATGCAAAAGGTGATGCTCAGCTGTAAAAAATGCAGCCTCTTTAGTCTTTGCTCTCCAGATGTTACATCCAAACAGTATTTGCTGTATAACTATGTATTGTAGATGGAGGGAGTTCTAGCTGCTTTCTGATTTCTACTGGGAAGAAAAATTAAGCCATGCGTATAAATGCAGGATATGGAATAATTTTAGAGTTACATAACGTGTAACAATATTGCAAATCACAGTTCATTTTATCTACTCTCTGCACAAGGCGAAAGGGAACATTTAACTTATCTAATTAGACGTAGATAGGCCACAGGACTCCCCCAAATAAACGCGAGCACATCTTTCAGCCAACACTGGTTTTTAAATTCCCTGCGATGGTGGATCTATCACAGTGCCTGGCAGGCCGGGAGCAATGCAGGCACAAACAGGATCATGGAGGTGGCTAATTAACCATCATTAACCAGACTGTAATTAACCAGAGAGCTGTGTTTCACCCCATCACTATCAAATACCCGAAGTGTTTGATTTTATAGACAATTTCTTCACGGTCTTTCCTCTCCACCCTGTGGCCCAAGCTTACCCAGTGGTTGTTGGTGTGCTCAACATCTCCTTGATATTCCAGACGTTAAAATTCATGGTTTTTTCACAGCTGAGGTATCCCTCGCTGGGAGCTCCTGGTCTTCACCATGGGCCCTAGCATGCATGGCCTCTCCTACCTAGTGGTGCCATGCTGCCACGCTCCACTGCAGGAAGAAGGGAAATGGAGAGAGAGGGATAAGCCCCACTCTGGGGACCATCCCCCTGTGCCCCCTTGCTGTGGGGAGAGCCTGGGGGGAAGCACAGCCCTGCAGGCTGAGGACAGGCCTGGCCGACATGGCTGCCCCAGGGCTGGGCCCAGCGTCTCTCCACGGATCCCACCCTGGGGCTGGGAGTCCCTGGATCTCACCCCAGGCACATGGATCCCAGGATCAGCCCCAGCTCCAGGCTCTCCCCAGGAGACCCACGCCAGCTGCCTGGCCAGAGCCTGAGGCACAAGGGGCCATCAAGGGACAAGAGAGGAGGAGGAGGCCTGAGCCCCCACAGCAGCAGGGTGGCCATGGCGCCCACGTCCCTCATGAACAGAGGCTGTGTGGTCTATCATGTAAATACCTCTTGCAGAAACACTGTGCGATTTAATTTCACCCATTAGAAGTATGACAAAAATAATCCCTTGTCTAAACACTCCCTGGAGAAAGATTCTCAAATATGGTTTTACTGGAATTTTTTCCCCTTGTACTTCTGTAGCCTCAGTCTTCAGGAATGGAGAGTGGACATGCTTACTTGCCTAGTTTTCTCTCCTTTAATTCAACACAATTTCAATATTGGTTAGAATGTCTTATTGCTGCTCCTGAAGATACTCCATAAGCAATAAACCATTGTAGAAATAAGGTTGATATAAATTCATGGATAGATTAAGAGAGCTACTCACATTCCCCTTTATGCTCTTTTGGCTTTAGTACAAAAGGCAGCTTGGAGCTCAGACATGTCAAAACAATGGCTTTCTTGATGTATATATTTGGTTTCCTAATCCAATCCCACAGAAATAAAGCTTTTACTTAAAAAAAAAAATAAGTATTCTGTACTTTTACCCATAAAGAACTTATTGGAGTGACTTTGCTGCATTGTTTTTCTTGTCACTACAGTGCTAGGACTGGTATAAACAGCTCAGATTTACCACGGCAGCTTGTTAACTCTCAGCTGCACGATTGAGCCTCTAATGGGTTGATTTTCTAGCACTGGAGCGGTGAATTGCAGCCTGGATCACGTTCCAGCTTCAGGGATGGGATAATGGCTGGGCTGTCCAAGGCAGCCATGGACTGGAAGGCAAACCTTCCTCCAGAGAGCTGCGCTGATGGGAACATTATTGTCTATTGCACTTGTTGAGTAAATAAAAGCCTTGTTCTGCTCGTGAACTGCCTACAGCTCCATTGTACAGCCTGGTGCGTGGTGCTACTGCCACGAGCCTTGCTGTGCGTCCAGGTCCAATAATGCCCTGCATCATAAATGGTGATTTTCCATCATTTTATTGGTCATAATTGGAAAGTTGTGTCAGATGTCCCTTCAGAAGAGACTGTAGAGCCCTATACCCCTTTATAGAACTTCCACTGCCCTTAGGAAAGGATTTGCCAGTGCTTTGCACACCAGTGATAAGGCTCGGCACATTATTTTAGTTATTATACAGAGCTGTTCCTATTTCTGGTGTGGATGGAGCTTTCTGGTTTAAGCGTCTACTGAATTTGTGGAATATGATAAATGAGATTTTTATATTTCCATCTCTCCTGACAACGGAAATAAATTTCTATAACGAAACACATTTTTTTAATTATAGGTCTGACAACTACCTCCAGTTCCAGTCTTCCCCATCCATAACACGCTCTGGGGAGATTAACCACGTTGCCAGGCGCTGGCTTGTAGCTCTTCTTATATCTGAAGTAACAGACTGTGCTTCTAGCATTAGGGAGTGTGGCCAGATACTTGAAGCCTTTCATTTAGAAAAAATTAGCAGAAGCTGCCAGGAGATGGACAGCAATATACTTGGTACATCCCTCAATTTTTTTTTAATCCATAAGCACGTTTCATTATAAACTCACAGGAGCTCTTCAGTTAATAACTTGTCAGTCTTCAACAATGGTCAGGGCCATTATCCCTTTGCCTGAAGATCTCTCCATCCACCCCAAGATGTCACTGGCCATCATCCTGGCTGATCTCCTCCCCTCATTTGGATGAGATCCAGGTCCTGTGCCCAGAAGCAGAAATAGAAAAGAATGAGAAATCCACGCTTTTAGGAGAGGTCACAGGTTTACGTTAACCTTGGGTGGAACAGCCAAACCAAAAGGTGTGGTGTTGGGTTGATGTGCCAGATAATTGCATACCTGAGGCAAGGTGCTGCCAAGAAATGGGCAAACCTCTTGTGGGACAGGGACCACCAGGCACATCAGGCTGGGCATTGGCGCTGCCAGAAAGACCACCACAGTGGGGACACGCAACAGCAAGAGGTTCCCAAGTCATGGCTTCCTCTTCTGGCATCTCCCAGCTCTCATCTTGAATTTGGTAAAAGCAGCACTGGGCACCCCATCAGCTGCAGGGAAAGCTGTGAAGTTGGCACACAGGGATTTCAATTTGCCAGTGACTCAGCGTCTGATTTATCCCATCCATGCGATGCTCCTGTGGGAAAAGCTTATTAATCAGGCCTGCATTTCCAATGCAGCTCAGTGATTTAGGGTCTCCTGTGACTAAAGTTTTGGTGAGAGTGAAGGTATGTACCTCAGTGCCTCCTGGAAAGGGCTGACAGGCTGTGTAGAAGTACCCCAGTGTATGGCAGCACTGAGAATTCTGTCACCTCCCAGGACTTTGGGAAAGAAAAGCCCACTGAGGCAGAGCATGGGTTGGGGACCTCTGGGAAAATGGGGGGCTGCTGCAATATCCAGAGGAGAAGGCTATAGCCATGTTGTGCTTGGAGGAAAGGGTCCCTCTGTCCAGCCCCCCCCAGCACAGTGTGAGATGCTGTCCTTCTCCAGCTGCCAGCGCATTCCCCCAGCCACCAAGGTACAGCTCAAACACTATTTCGGGGCTCCCTGTTGATGCTGGCTCTGGCACAGCGGTGGTTTCTATGGCAACTCCAGAGGCGGATGCAGGGATGTCTTCAGCTGAGGTACCACCAGTCCAGGTATCCCAGGATGTTCCTCCCAAAATACAGACAAATGGCCACATCTGCGGCACATCAGGACAGAGCCTGTGGCCACTGCACCGGGCAGGCAGCAGAGGCGATGGGGCAACAACACTGAAAACATCTTGTGAATGCTCTTCTCTAAATTGTTTCCAACTTTCCCCACACCACAACGCCCCCGGCAGACAGCACAGTGGTGTGCCAGAGGTTGCTGCGCTCTGCCAGGATTTAGCTTCCTGTCTCTCTGGCCCTGCTACCCCATTCCAGGATCTTGCCGACTGTCTTCTCCAAAAGGTCACATATCTATGCTTGATATTTACCCAGACCTGCGAGCTCTTTCCAGTGCCGCATCAGCGAAAGATCGAATCCCTCGCCTGTGTCTGCAGCCCCCGCTCTGTGCTTTGGGGTGTATGACTCTACGTGGAGCCAAAACCAATGAGGCTCAGGAAAACCCACATCACCAAGCAACTGAGGGGTCACCCCCCTTCACTGGTCTGGCTGCATACCCCTAAATGTCACCCACAGATACCACCGGTATGAGCTTACCTCCTCTTCCCAGTGCCAGTAAGTGGAAGATGTGGTGTTCCTGCCCAGGAGAGCTGGACACAGCTGGATCTGTCTCTCCTGGGCACCAGACATGCTCCATCCCTTGAGACAGGGCTGCGGTGCTGGATGGCGCCCAGAAGCCCCATCATCATTAGGCATCTTATCTTATTTCTCAGTATCCTGGCAGCTCCTGCTGTTCCCTGTCTGTTCTTGCACCCCGGTTCTCTCCAACAAAGCCCCTCTCCTGCTGCTGCCTTCACCCGCAATGGCCCCTTTCCCTATAGGAGAGGCTGAGTAGGAGCAAGGCCATGCCAAGGCACAGCAGCCACTGCTCAGCTCTCTTTCTCCAAAGGGAGAGCTAGGACCTTACATCGCATCACTCTGCTCTCCCTGGCAGCGGGGAAAGGAGCAAGAGCCATCCCTGCCCCGTGGCACAGGGTCCCACAGGGCTGGCCAGGCTCTCCCTTTGAAGGGGTTTTTCCCCAACAAGCTGCAGCACATCCCTGCCCACAGCGGCATAACCAGGGACGACGTGACTCCAGCAGAGTAAAATTCCATGTCTTTCGTTTATTCGAGGTGCTACATCACCTCCTAGGCACTGAGCTACAGGGCACCTCTGTGCTACATGAGACATCGACTGGGTCTACGACGACACAGGACTCACTGCTACACACACGGCACGGACACGCCGTGGCACGGATGGGGCCAAACGGGGCAGCTCGGCCAGCGACAGTCCTGCCACCGCCGCTCCCTCCGTGCCACCGGCCACAGCCCTCTCGCCAGGCAGGATTTCACCCCAGGCTCCATTGCCACAGCCGTGCAGAAGCCGAGAGGGGTTTCCGAAGCATGGCGAGAAACCGCAGCTGCCCCAGTGTTCTGGCATCACAGGACGGCAGCTCCCTGGAGCTGGGTCACCCACACGCACAGGCATGTGCACACCCTGTCCCCCGTCTTCAGGCACTTGGTGCTCGGCCGGGGCTGGTCCCTGGGGCCCCGCTCAGGGCACCTCACGGAGGCACAGAGCCTCGACGGCGCCGCTGGGGCCCTGGGCCACCCCACCGATGACGAAGAGCAGGCTGGGTGCTGGGCAGCTGGAGCAGGAGCAGCGGCCAGTGGGCATGGGGGGCAGCGGCTCCCACTTCTTCCGTGAGAGGCTGAACCCCTCCACTGAGTCCAGTGGGCAGGACTGGTTCCCTGCAGGAAACAGGACAGCATTAGCTTCCCCCCCCACAGCCCTCCCTGCACCCCAGGCTCTGCCTTTTCCCCTTCACGCATCTTTGATGCCCCAAGCATCCCCAAGCCCTGGGCTGCCGGGACTCTGCAGTGCCAGAGACAATTACCAGGGGCACAGGAGAATTAGTAGCGTCCCCACAGGGAGGGCTGCTGGCACCGATGCCGCACTGCGGGCTCTGCCCCCACACCAGCACCCTGCAGCCATCACCAGGGAATAAGGGAGGGCAGCTCCAGCCCCGACAGGGCTCAGAAGCAATGCCACGCTGCAGGGATCCAGCAGGCACAGCTCACCATCCCCATCACCTCCTCCTGCGGCAGGAGGTCCGGATCACCCCTGGTGAGCTCGGTGGGGTCTGACAGCCCTTGCTGCAGGGCTGGGGGTACTGCGGCCGGTGCCAGGCTCCCCAGCAGCCCTCCCCGCTGCATCCCCACTGCTGAGTGACAGCACTAACCTTTCCCCAGCTCTCCTGGGAGAGGGATGCGGCGCTGCAGCCCTGCACGGCGAGGCTGAGCCAGCATGGGCTGTGCGAGCCCAGCACGCTGCACATGAGCTGGAGAAAGGCTGGCCAGGGTGCCAAAGGGACAAGTGGCTCTCTGGGGTAGGGTAGTACGGTCCCCCCAACACTTAGGGGACACTGAAGGGACACGGTGGGCAGAGATGAGGCCACATGGCTGTGGGCAGCGTTGCGATACCACCATGTTTTTGCATAGCTGACCTGCCTGCTGGCACATAGGTCACTGACATGCCACAAAGAACAGGGCTAGGAACACGGCCACACGCCTACCCCTGGCATTACCAAGGCCACCCACGGCCACCACTCTTCCTCCCAGGCAGCCAGCCACGAAGTCAGCTCTCTTCTCCCTCATGCGGATAGCACGGCTCGGCTTGCTCCACGCACCTGGGGGCAAGAGAGTGTGATCATCACCCACCAGGGCTCCTCTCTGCACACTAAGGCCAGGGCTAACAGCTCCCCAAGGCCAGAGAGCACCGGGAAGGACTCGCCATGGATGCAAGGGGTGCTCAGAGCCTGGACGAATTGTGTCCCTCAGGCACGGACACCACTCACCAAGACTCAGGGAGTCCTCCCAGACCCACAGGGAATGCTCCCACCGCACCCAGGGCCACAGATCTCACCCTGTGCAGGGTCAAACATCTCCACGGTGTTCACAAAGTGGGGACGGGAGTAGAAGTTGTGGGGTCCTGGCTGTTGCAGCCCCCCCAGGCTGAAGACGACGCCATCAGCCATGGCGCAGGCGGCGAAGGCGCGGCGGCTGGGCACACTGGGGTAACGCGTCCAGCTCCTTGTCTCCAGGTCGAAGGCCTCGAAGGCGGTGACGGGCAGCTTTCCCTGACGGCCCCCTGCACACAGATCAGATGCTGTGGCTGCCAGTACCCTGAGCCGGCACCATCTGTGGGCTCAGTGCTGGGGTGGGAGGGCAGCATGGAGGGATGGTCCGGGGAGGCAGTGGAGGGAGAGGGCAGAGGCGTGGGGGGATGCTCAGCTCACCCCAGCGGCACCTACCCAGGACGAAGATCTTGTTGCCCTGCAGGAAGGCAGAGGCTCCGTAGCAGGGGGTAGGCATGGAGGGCAGGGGCTGCCAGTGGTCCTTCGCCGGCTCATAGACGCGGACCAGAGCCTGGGGAGATGTGTCTGCACCCATTCCCCCCAGTGCGTAGACAGCCCCATCTGCAAAAGAGGCAGTGGTGGAGTTCGGAGGGCCATGGGCAGTGCCGCAGGGCAGGGATTCCCTCTGTGCCCTCCAGGGCAGGCAGCACAGATGCTGCCGAGCCCCATGGCCAGCTGCTGCTCCAGGGTAGCCAGGGGATGGTGAGTGCAACCAGGCCTGAGCCCAGCAGTGCCCCGACCTTACTGGGACCCCCTCGCCCCCATCTCCACCCCATCCATCAGGCGCACAGCGGAGCACAAGGCCATTGGCTCTAATTATTCTCGGCAGTACCATCTCCCTGGAGACACCATGGCAACACAGCCATGCTGCCAAATCGTGCTCCTGCTCCCTGCACGGCCGGCACCCCTGCCCGCTCCCACCATTGCCCTGATGGCCCCTCTGCCCTGCCCACCCCTCTGCAGCCCGGGGCCAGGCCACAGTGTCCCCAGACAAGGAACAGATGTAGGCACCACGTATGGCACCAACCCCGGCCCTCAGCCTGCGAGCTACTGGGCTGTGCCAAGGCTTTGAGGCTGCTCAGCAAAGTTTGGGCAGGAATCACAATGTGTCCGACGCACAGCAGACTGAACCAGGCTGCAGCAGGGTGCTTGGCCACACTGGCATGGCTGCCAGCCAGGGCAGCTGGGGATGGCTCCCATGTCCATAGGGGCTCCGCTTTGCCCAGCCCCGAGCTGCAACATGGCTGCTGGGGCAGGAGCGTGACCCCACAGTTATGTGGCAAGTTTGGTTGCTGAGTGAAAGCCTCATGCTACATCCCAAGCAGCAGTGGGATTCAAATCCCACCCAAGCATCCCTGACCAGAACATCCCTGATTTTCTGGGTGGTAGAGCTACTCACAGCCAGGTCCCATTCCCAGCCCTCACCTCTCTGCACAGCTGAGATGCCCATGGAGGGCTGAGCCAGCGCTGCCTTCTTCTCCCACTTGCCCTCATCCACATGGTAGACCTCGACGGAGGCGAGGGGGCTCTGCGCCGCATCCACGCCGCCCACCACCAGGATCTGCTTGCCCAGGGTGAGGGCAGCGGCACCGGCCCGTGGCGTGGGCAGTGGTGGGAGCGTGGTCCAGCGCTGGGCTGGGAGGTCCAGCACCTCGGCGGCACCCAAGGCTCGCCCACTGCCCCCGCAGCCACCCAGCACGAAGAGCTGCCCGTCGCGGTGCGTGGCGCTGCAGTACACGCGCTGCGTGGGCATGGTGGGGAAGGTGGCCCACACAAAGGCGCCCGTGCCCGCCGCCATGGGCCGGCTCAGCCGCCCCTGGGGTCCCCGGGCCCCAGCCCTGCCGTGCCACCCATCCGGCCTGGCTCGGCGCTGGCCCGGCTCTGCCCACCACCTCCTGTGGGGAGAGCACCCCAGTCAGCACCTGGGTCCCCACTGGCCCCAGCGAGCTGGCTCCCCTCAGCAGTGCAACAGCCCCCTGCTCCCCAGGGCTCCCCCACCTGCATCCACTGGGGCTCACCAACCCCAGGCTCCCCCTCCCTGGGGCTCCCGGTGCACGGTCTGCACCCCCTGGGACTCCCACTCCCCAGGCTCCCTGCTTGTACCCACCGGGGCTCCCACTCCCCGAGAACCCCGTACCCCAGGCTCCCGGTGCACAGCCTTGTACCCACTCGGACTCTCACTCCCCAGAGCTCTCTGTCTGCACCCACCGGGGCTCCCGGTGCACAGCCCGTACCCCCGAGTCTCCCACTCTCTGGGGCTCCCGGTGCACAGCCCGCACCAACTCGGACTCCCACTCCCCAGGGTTCCCAGCCTTCACCCACCGGTGCTCCTGCTCCCTGGGGGCTCCCAGCTCACAACTTGCACCCACCGGTGCACGGCCCGTACCTCCCCGGGGCTCCCGGTGCACACTCCGGACCCCCCGAGGTTTCTGCTCTCGGTGTGCAACCCACAACCACCGGACCGGCTGCTCTCCGCGGCTCCCGCTACACAGCCCGCACCCACCGGGGCTCTCTCCCGCAGCCCGCAACCCCCCGGGACCACCGGCTCCGCCGGGCTCGGGCTCCCCGCGCCGCCCCGCTGCCGGTAGCGGGACAGGGACCGCAGCGACTCTCACCTCTCCGCCCGCTCCGCTGCTCTCCTCGCCGCTCCGCGCCGCCGCTCCGCTCCGGGCCCGCCCGCCGCTGGTGGGGGCGGCGCCGCGCCCGCTCCGGCCCCCCTCTCCCCCCGCCCCCGCCGGGCCCCTTTCCCCTCCGCCCGGCCCTCTCGGGCATCTCCGGTCCACATCTCCTGTCCCATTCATCCCGCCGGGAAGAGGGGCCGGAGAGACCCCCCCCCGGCTTTGCACCTCCCCAGCCAATGCCGCCCCAACACCCGGCTCACGGAGCTGAGAAGCCACCGTCCTGCCCTGAAGCAGACCCCCCTGCCCATCACCACTGCGGGGCTGCTGGGGACAAAGCGTGAACTCGGCCCCACTCTGAGCACGATCATGGTGGGGTCTCTCGGCAGCGTCAGGAAGATGCATTCAGGCCCCAAGCCCTCCACCACCACCTCCATCCCCACTTGGCTAAGCCCTGCCAGGAAAGGCACTTTCCACCCGCCAGCACAGACAGAACCAAGGACAGGCAGGAAACTCACAAGAGAAACAAGGTAGAAAGGTTTGCTTTAAAAACAGGCAGAAGTGATGGGACATTGCTAGCTCTGCCAGGGAGAACACCGTGGCACAAACAGCACTTGGGTGTGCTGCCAATAACACTGCCCTGACCCGGGCACCCGCTCCACACCAGCCACCAGAGTGGGAGTGGGAAGGGAACACTGCGTGGCTGCCTGTGTTGCCCCTGCCCTGCCAGCCAGGCAGACAGCTCCCCCAGCACTGCCGAGAACAGAGAAGCTGTTTCCTCCAGTGATTGTGTCACACAAGCTCCTGGGATGCTTGTGCTTGGGCATGGGGGCTCCTGGTAGGACTGAGTGGGCACATCACACATCGGAGACAGAAGGGACAACTCAAAGCAGAAGCCCAGCCCAGGACTTTGCCTGCACGCAGCAGGAAGGAGTGGGTGTCCCAGTCCAGAGACCCTCAGCCCTGGGAGGTGGCATCACTGTTCATCCTGCTGCTGCCTTGGGGTGTCCTTCTCCATGCTGGCCAGGTAGCGGTTGTAGTTCTCCTCACACCTCCTCACGCAGCGCAGGAAATAGTCCTCATTGGCAATGGCCTCCAGCAGGTCGGTCTGCACCAGGCAAACATCGTACAGCTCCGAGGTGGGAACACGCCTGGGGCTGCTGCTGCCCCGCTCAGAAAACACCTGTGGGGAGAGAGCAGCGCACAGGAGCACTCACAGCCTCCCCGGGCAGCAGTGCCAGGGCCATGCCCAGCACCAGCGCTGAGCCTGGTGGCAGCACACACATCCTGAGGTGCACCCTGCTCTCCTCCTTGGCCAGGCACCTTCACGCCAGCTGTGGGGCAGGGGCAGGGGCAGAGGGCAGGGGCTCCCATCTCCGCTCCAGTGGCAGAAGATGAAGTTTCTCCAGATTTCCTTTCCCTCCCACACCAGCTCGTCATATCCCTAAGGAATGGGACACACCATGTAGCTGGAAGAAAAATGCCTCTGTGAAGCAGCCGATCCCAGGAAAACCTCTGCCAACAGCTCTTCCTTTGGCTGTAAACAGGAGGGAACAAGGACTTAACTATGGCTCTGCCTAAGCCCACTTGGCAATCTCTTTCCCTCCCACTGCTGCTCTGTCACTGTCACTGACACAGGGACAGCCCTGTGGAGCTGGTGACGCAAGAGGAGAGGAAACTGGCATTCAACCTATCGATCCTGGCTGCAGGACAGCAAAGTCCTAGCAGCAGGGATGAGCCCTGCTGACAAGATGCTCAGCTGCCACCCAGACCCCAGTGAGGTCTGCTGCCACGATAACCTGATCCTACCTCAGGTGTGGGGAGCCCCAGGGCTGGCTGCACAGCCGCCCCGAGACCAGCCATGCTGGATACAGACGTGTCATGGTTTGAGCAAGGCAAAGGAGGAACTCCTTGCTCAGAGAAACAGCCTGAGCCTGAAATGCAGCGAGTGGAGCTGCGTGAGCCACGCTCCAGCTGCTGCAGACACACAGGCAGCAGCTGCTGTGCATAGGACCCTCAGGCTCTCGGCAGAGCCGTCTGCATTAATTCCCCTGAATCAGGCACGGCACAGACCGAAGCCTATTCCTGACAGGTCTGCTCCAGGCAGCAACAACTCCTGCCACCACCTACAAATCCATGAGCTGAGAGAGCTTGTAGGGAAAGGAATATCTGATGAGCATCCCATCCCTCACCACTCCCCAGCTGCCTGGCAGACACCAGCTGGTGCTGTCTTCTCCCGGATGGAAGCGGGCAGGAGTTGAGGCTCACCCATGGAGCCGTGGCTCTCGTTCGAGCATCAACAGTTGTCCAACTCCCAGGCACATTTCTGTCTGCATAAACATTCCCTTTTCCAAGCCCGCTCCACCACAAACACTGCCCCTTCAATTCGGTGCTGCAGATGAGCCGTGGCCACTTGCCGAGGCTGGCTGGCTGGTTGCCTCCAGGAGCGGGTCCGACTCACGCGGGCAGAGCAGAGGCACTCAGCAGCCAGCACCCACAGTTCTCTGCTGACGGCCCATCTCACCCTGCCCACAGACAGCCCTGCACCTCACTGCCACCAACACCGGTGGCACAGGGTGCAGTGACACCGGGGTTACGCCTTGATCCCCCTTTGCAGGCTCATGCTCGTGCAAAGGGGACAAAATGTTCCTGACCTCACTGGGGACACCCCCCAAGCACAGGCATCTGGCACCAGAGGAGCCTTCAGCCACCTACCAGGGGATGAACAATGGTGTCTGCATCATCCAGCCGAATGTTGTCGTCGATGAAGATGTGGTGAACGTCAGGATCGTGGGGGTCAATCCACAGGGGCTTCCCACCCTTGGAAGAGAAATGGTTTCTGGCCCACCTGAAACAGCAAATGGGGCAATGAGCAGGGGAGGGAGAGGGCAGCAGCTCTCAGACAGAGGCAGGAAAGGCTGCATCATGCTCAGAGCAACCCTGTGAGTCAGGACAGCAGGATGGAGAGTGTCCTGCCCCTCTGCCTGCTGATGCCTCCTGGGAAAGAGGCATTTTGCAGTGAGGTGACAAATCACAGGGTGTTTGGAGAAAAGCAGGAGGTACACCAGGGGATGGGGGCCTGAGGGAGTACATAAGCGATAGAGGCCCCAAAAACATCAAGACCTCAAAACTAAGAGCTATCCCAGACCAGAAGAAGCTTGGAGTACCACAGGAGAGAAGAAAAAACCCAACTCACTTCCTCAGTACCCCATTTCTTACCAGTCAAAATGGTCTTGGAAGCCTCCAATTCCCTTCAAGGAGCTGAAGTAGTCATAGAGCTTTCTTCCATCTTCCCGGCTGGACAGCCGCTCTGCTTCTCTTGTCAGCACCACCTCTCGCTTGCTGCAGCGTATCTGGCCAGGGGTGAGGTCCACAGGGAGCTGCAGGACCACAGAAAGCAGGAAAGTGTTCGAAAGCAGGCAGGTTGTTTCACGAATTAGCAGAGACAACAAGCAGCAGGGTGGAGACTCCATACCACCGCAGCGTGGGAAGTCAGTGCTGGGGAGAAGACAAGAAGAGGCATGGAACCCTCCCCCCCTACCAAAAATCATCCCCTCCCCTGGGATGGAAAGGAATGGCCTCCTAGCTGCACACTGCCCCTGTTTCAATCTCTGTTCCCCGTCAATGCTCCCGGGAATTAGAGAGGTCATTCTCCCCCTCTACTCCACACTGGTGAGGCCACAATTGGAATACTGTGTCCAATTTTGGGCTCCCCACTTCAAGAGAGACAGGGAACTACTGGAGAGAGTCCAGCAAAGGGCAACTAAGACGATTAAGGGATGGGAGCATCTCCCTGATGAGGAAAGGCTGAGAGAGCTTTAGCCTGGAGAAGAGAAGGCTGAGGGGAGACCTAATTAATGCTTCTAAGTATCTAAACGGCAGTTGAGGGAGGATGGAGCCGGACTCTTTTCAGTGGTTGCCAGTGACAGGACAAGGGACAACGGGCACAAGATGGAATATGGGAAGTTCCACTCAAAGATAAGGAAGAACTTCTTTAGGGTGAGGGTGACGGAGCCCTGGAACAGGCTGCCCAGGGAGGTCATGGAGTCCCCTTCTCTGGAGATCTTCAAGCCCCACCTGGATGCTGTCCTGACTGATGTGCTCTGGGCAACCCTGCTTTGGCAGGGGAGTTGGACTGGATGATCTCTAGAAGGTCCCTACAAACTCCAACAATTCCATGATTCCATCAATATCCAAAGCAGGTTCTGAAGCTGTTTCCCGGTGTTCCTGACCGGTGTGCTGCCAGGGGCAGAGCACGGCACTGCTGAGTCAGGGAGCCCTGTTCTGCTCCAGCAGCCCCTCTCCAGGAGAAGGGATGCTCCATCCAACCCAGGACACGCCAAGAGGAGACCTTTCCCACCCAGCATCTCCACACACGTGCTCTCCCCTGGCTAATGGCTTCATCCCGACAAGCTGGCCGTGCCTCCTCTCCACACAAGCTTTTAGGAGCGGGATGGCCGAGCAGCTCCAGGAGTAGCCTGACGCGGGGGAGCCCTTCTTGGGGTGCCACTCACCACCACCTCCCGCAGAGCAGGGAACTGGGGGTGCTGCCCGGCCAGGGCGCAGCCGACAGCCCGGAGGGCGCGGGGCAGGTCGGTGCCGAAGGTCCTGAAGACAACGGCGAAGTCTCTCCCTTCCCGGTGCAGGGCGTCCAGGAGGTGGAAGAACGAGGGCAGGATAAGGTGGTAGCTCTTGCTGGGCTCTCCCTGGACCGAGAAGACGTCGTGCGGCCGGCCCGGCCACTCCAGCAGACGTAGGTGGCGGGCATGGAGGTTACCGAAGCAGCGGCCCGGGCCCACCTCGGTGAAGGCGGGATCCCGGCCGTGGCGGTTGTAGTAGCTGAGGACACCGGGGCAAGGTGGCCGCAGGGAGGGTCGGTCGCTGGCCCACTCCCACTCGCCTGCAAGAGAGGAGGGTGCTCAGCCGCCGCCCCCGCCCCGCCGCCCGCCCTGTCCCCGCCGCTCCGGCGGCTCACCGGCGGCCCCGTCACGGCCCCAGGTGACGGTGCTGAGGAACGCGTTGAGAGCCGCCCGCGGGCCCTGCCCCGACACGGCATCTGCCGCCACCACCGTGTTGTTCAGGTCCACGTGCAACACCAGCCGCCGCCGCCGCCCCCCGACCCCGCCGCCGCTGCTCATGGCCCCGAGCACGGTCCCGTCACCGGAACCGGCTCCGGCCGCGCCGCCGTTACCTGGAAACAGCACCACTTCCGCCCCGCACCGCTTCCGCCGGACGGCGCCCCCTGCCGGCCCGGGGCGGTGCCGTCCCCACCCGCCGTTGCCATGGAACGCGGCGGGGGGCGGAAGGTCGGGACGGGAGGCGTGGCCCAACCCACTCCGTAAGGGTGGGCACGGCCCCGGTCCACGGAAAGGGGGCCGGAACCGGAAGTGGGAGGTGCTTCCGGCGCTCTGCGGGCGGCCATGTTGGAGCGGCGGTCGCAGCGCAGCGGCGGGTGCGGGTCTGGCGGCGGCCGGTAGGTTGGGGCCGGCGGTGCCCGGGCTCCGCGCTCCCGGGCGAGGGCGCTGCCGAGCCGCCCGGCGGGGCGGCCTCCGGGCGCTGGAGGCGGAGCCGGGGCGCTGCGGGCCCCGCCCCCCCGGGCCCGAGAGACGTCGCGGGGCCGAGCGGGGGGGCCGCACCCGCTGTCTGCATCAATCACCGCCCCGCAGCCCCGTAGGGAGGGCATTCCCTACGGCCGTCCCCGCCACGGGGCCCCTCCGGTCGGCGGGATGAAGGCCAGGACTCCCGCCGGCTCCTCCTTACCGGGCCGGGCCTGGGTAGGGATGTGCGAGGGACGGGCGCTCGGGAAGGGGTGTCCCCTCCTTCGAGGGGTGGGCCAGGAAGAGAGGCCGCGCCGGGGCGGGCAGCCCCTGCCGAGCCCTCCTTGGGTCTCCACACCAGCTTCTGTCTCTCCGGGCTGCTCCAGCCCCACGTCTGGGCTCTGCCAACAGCCGGAGAAGCATGGCAGAGCCCTTCCCCTGAGCGCTGTGCCCGGGCAGCTGGGCCTGGCATCGCCCGAGTGTTGTGTGAGGGTCCTGCCCGTGCTTTGCATCCCTGCCAGGAGCACTGTGGGTCTGTGGCCCCCTGGTACTTTAGCCAGGACACATCCCCACTGACACTGGCATGTCAAGTGAACTATCTTGCTGCTGGGTGGACAGAGTTTCTGGATGTGCCTGCTTATGGCTGGCTTCCTCTCCTGCTACAACTTGCACTGCACAAAACAAGACTGGGGAGATCGATATTGAGATGTCCTGGCCCTGCTGAGATGTCACAGCCGCTTTGTTCAACATCAAAATGTCCCTTAAGGTGTCCCAGCTGTTCCCAGGCTTGCTGCAGCCTGAAGTTCTCAGCAAAAGACAATCCATTTAGCAGCCTGTTGAGCGCATGTTGTTGTTAGTTGTGTTTCTCCCTCTCTACTAGTGTGGGATTAAGCTTTACATTCTTGCTGGTTTCACTCTGCCTGCTACCGCTTGTTCACTTTGGAGGTGGCGGGTCTCACCGCTGGCCAATGGCGTTGGCCACGGCTCTTGGAGCACTCCCCTGCCTGCCTCCCCTCCTCCGTGGGAGATCCCCTGCCTGTCGCAGAGCAACTGCATTATCCTCCTCCAAATCCCTCTTCTGCCGTGACATCTGCAGAACACTTGACTGAGATTAGTCTGTCATGCGGAGGCTCTTACCCCCCCGCAGCTGACCTGTGCTTCCCCTTCTGCAGCAGCTTTTGGCTTGTGTCTCTTCCTGGCTTGTGCAGCCGGTGGTGGCACGGGGTATGAGTCTGGGGCTGGCACTCCCGGGCTCCAGGGTTGCAGTGAAACTGGACTTCAGGGAGGAGCTTCAGACATGAGTAGTTCCTTGCTGTGTCTGCTCAGGTGCTACCTTTTCCATCACAGCTTTCTTGCCTGTGCACTGCTCTCTCCGATAGTGTGTCCAACACCTTCTGCATTTCCCTAAAAAAGACTTTTCACTGAATCCTCATTATTTTGAGATGTATCAATGAAGCTAAAGATTTTATAACAGCGTGGGAGGATCATAGTTCTCCCAGCAGCATCACAAAGTCCTGTCTAGACTGCTCTTCAGTGCCCAATTTTTTTTATTAAAAGCAATAAATAGTGCTTTTGTCCCAGGCAGACAGCTGTGTAGTGCCTTGAGCATGATCAGAGTGATGTCCCTCAGGCCACTGTACACTTGGCCCCGGTGATGTGTGTTTCCTTCATGCTGCCCTGCTTGAATTTCCTGCTTCCTCCTCACTTGGCAGCGAGTGCCCTTGGATCAACACCAGTTTGCTGTGACAGCAAGTTGCAGACCGTTGTTCAAACAAGGGAACAGCAAGGAGCGGTGTTCTCTTGCCACAACGTTCAGCATCAATGAAGCACAACCGATGTAGCCTCCAGCTCTGCTTGTCAGGTCTTCAGGAGGGTGCTGCAGCTTTGTCAGGGGCTCACAATCAATTTTTGAGCAGAATCAATTAGGAAGCTGGAAAATTGAATGTGATGCTGGGATAGATTTGAGATGCTCAGGCTGCTTAGTGTTGAGATGGCTCGATCATGCACAGGGAGAGGATTCAATGAAGGGCTTCTTCACCAAGTGAAAATGAGATCTGGTTACCCAAAGCTGGGGTGTGTCAAACTCAAACTGGAAACGAGCTGCAGATTTCACTGAGAAATTGGAACCCTTCGCCTTGGGATGGATTGGTTGGGTTTGCCTGAAATCTTTGTTTAAGTTTGAGGATGTTTCTGCAGGAGATGTTGTAGTTTTACTTCAGAGATAAATCAGTGACAGGATACTCTTGACAATGCTTTAACTTGAGTTATGCCCAGAATCTGACCCAGTGTTTGTGAGTAGCCACATCTGCGTTTAATGGTTTCGGGTCCCTGCTTAAAAATGCAAGATTATTTCAGTTGCTGTAAGCTAACTATCTTCTCTGTCTTTCGAGGTGTCAAGGGTTGTTTTTCCAGTAATTTGGACCTTTTTGAAGTGCCCGCTTTCCTAATGCCATGAATATTGCAGTGAACAATGTGGAAGAAAAAGCTGTCTATTCCTGGTCGAGAATTTCCTCTGCAGGACAGAAAGTGCTGGAGGAAGCCCTCCGAGTCTTCAACCCGATGTCCAAGAATCTTTCGGACACGGAGACCCAGCTGGTGGCCTTCATTCAGAGCCTGAAGGAGGAGGGCTACCAGCCCACAATTCTGAGGAGTAAGGATGTGTACGGGTACAGCTCGTGCACGGCAGACACCCCTTGTCAAACAAAAGAGAGCACCCCGCACAGCTGCACCAACGCCCCCGAGTCCACTAAGAGTCCTGCTCGAAGCACCACAGCCGTGGCAAAGGTGTCTGCTTCGCCCGCCAGCGTTTCAGTGAACTCTTCGAAAGTCTCCACTCAGCCCGTCTCCAAAGGGGATTCCACAAATCTCCTCTTGAGCTCTTTGAAGCAGACAAGATCTGGCGCGTCCAAAGCCGCGGCGGTGGGCTTCCCTACAGGCGTGTATCCTGACGTGTATCCAGCCATGAGACTGTCAGTGGTTCTGGAAGCTCTGGTGCCGCTGAAAACTACCACGTCCTGCTTGGAGTCCAAGTACACACAAGGGCATCTAGGGATTTCCCACTCAGACCTTAAACTCCTCAAGGCTTCGAATACACCGAGGCAGTTTTCTTCAGGCAAGACCACTAAGTTAACAGAAGGTAAGGGGTACAAGCGTTTGATAAAGAAAGCACCTGATTCTGCCACCCTTGCTTTTAATCTTCTGAAGGGACCAAGAGGTGGAGTGCTGCAGGAGAGCAATGCTTGCAAAGCCTCGGGAGTTCTGAACGGGAGAGTCACGGGCAGCTCGTCCCAAGGCTGTACCACAGCACCGCAGTCCAGGACCTTGAAAATCAAAGGTAAGGAAGCTCTGGTGGGGAAAACAGAGTGGAGGGACAGCAGCACTTACCGGGAGAGCGTCGGGCAGAAGAAGAGAAGAGCTACAGAGGTAAGAGAAGCACCGAAAAGGAAGAAAGCAAATATCATTCCTGTTCGAAACAAATCTCGACAGCCTCAGAGCACTTTGAACCTGCTGAAATTCCGGACTATCAAGGTGGGCAGCTCTTCCTCTGATGATGAAGTGAGGAGGAGAGCACAGAAGATCCTTAGGGTCAACTTGTCCCCCGTCATCCGAATTCAGCCCTTGTCCCACCCTCACAGTGTCCCCTGAGTTTCTTCACTTTGTCACTTTTTTTTTTTTTTTGGTAAGTAAGTTAATGCAAGCCTGGCACCAGAGCGTGGAGAAGTTTGAGTAACTCTGGATCTCTGGTACCTGGTGATGATATGTCAACTAACCTGCAGACGGAGCAGCCTGCTTTAGCACTGTTTCTACCTGTCTGCCACTGCTACACAGAACTGACTGCAGGAATACAAAAATCCTGTTTGGGAATGTGGGATGGTGACTCTTGCCCGCAGTGAGCCGAGCAGGCCGGAGGGCTCACTTCCAGCGGGCTCTCTTTTAAACGTGGCAGGCTGTGCTCTCCTGCAGGGGGAGAACATGGGACTTTCTCACATGACATTGATGCACTGTGATATCGCTCTTTTTCAAGCTGTACATTTACTGGTTTTATTTTGATCAAATTTTATAACTTTATTATCTCTCTCTATATATCCATATATGTGTATATGGCCCAGGAACTGTGGGAAGATGCACTTCCTCCATCCCTCTGGGATTGGGTTTGATAGCTTTTGTTCCCCCTCCCCTTCAGCCAGTCCTTTGTTGAGAGGTGCCAGGATTTCTTTGTGATTCAGTGTTGTGACAGTCTGTTCTGAGCTCTCTTGAGCTGCTCAAAGGCAGGCGCAGTTGTAGCCACTTGTTTGTCTCCAGAAATGCCAAGCAATTTGGAGAATTACCAGCTGATAGTTGACTAGAGTTTTAATCATGCTTTTGGTATTACCTCTGCGTAAGAGTGGGGGAGTGTTACGGGGCTGTTGCCTGCAAGTCTGCCTGATGTCTCTAGGTGCCTCCTCCATTTGTTGGAGACATTGGACTCCTGGTAGGGTTTGCCTTCAAAGAGCTACTCCACCTCAGCACCCAGTGTTGCTCTGCTCTCCCGTACCCCAGGTGCAGACGTAGAACGTGAACTGTGACTGTTAATGCTGAAGGGCTGGAGTTGTTAACAGGAATTGGTAAAGTGTCCTGCCCACCAAGTAACTGCTTTGCTATTGCTGGATGTTTCAGGAGCAGGTTCTAGGTGCCGGTAGAGAAGACACAGGTTGTGTTTGAATGTATTAGATACATCCTATCCCAGAGCTCAGTGTGATATTTGAGCCTGAATTAAAGCAGAAAAGCAGAAGAGAGGATATACGCCAGTACTTAAATGTGGAAAGTTTCTTTCTGTCTGTTTGGGGGGGTGAGGCAGTAGAAGAGGAGGTCAGCACCGTGTTGTGAAGTGTGACAGCTTTGCTGTGCCATCTGGGATGTTGTGAGAAGGTGTGATGCAGGTGTGAAAGTGCCTGGAGCTCAGGCTCTGCCGTCCCCAGGAGGCACTGCGGAACCGCTGCAGGGGCTGCGTCAGGGGGCAGGCTGTTAGATGTGAACACAGATTGCTTGGATGGGTCAGCTCTCCGCAGGGAAGGATCCACCAGCTCCAGGAGAAACACCACCTTGGAACGGTGGGTGCTGCCACTGTCACCTGGGAGGGACGGTCTCTGGTGAGATGATCTGCGTTGGGATAATGCAAAAGCAGAACCTGGTGACTCAGGGAGAGGGAGCAGCATCGTGCCAGGCGTGGGCTCGGCTCTGTACGCTGCCGTACGTTCAGCTGGTAATCCACTCACCAGCTCAAAATACCAGTTGTCTGACCTAGTAATCTCTGTGGACATTGGCTGCAGGGATGAGCTCCCCTGGAAAGCCCCAGCTCCTTACGTTTCAGCCCCTCCCTAGCACCTGGCTGGATTTCAGTGCTTTGTAAACGGGGTCAGTGTCTGATCCCCAGCTCAGAGAAGAAAATCATGGCACAGAGAGAAGAGAAGAGATTCGTGAGGGAGTGAGAGAGAGCAGAGAAGCTGAGTGTCCCAAGGCATAGATGGGGTTCTCCGCTCTCACCCACATAGAGGTTCTCCCTCAAGGGATGATTGTAGGCTCTGAATCACACCCTCAATGTGACATTGTTTGGTTTTACTGTGTTTGTTTTGAGTTGCTGTCAGAGATTGTAACTTGCAGTGTTTGAGACTGACCTGTGAATGCCGCTGGTTGGCTGCAGAGGAGAAGGAGGAAATATTTTCTTCTGCCTCTGTGTTTTAAAATGCCCTGGCAGAGAGTTCCCTGTCTTGACATGATGCTGGATGAACAGGGACCCTCCATCACTGTTAACCAGCCAAAAATTGCTTTGTCCCTTTTGTTCCCACTCCTTCAGACCTTTCTCATTCCCACGCTCTCAAATGCCAGGTCTTGAAGTCTTGCACTGGAGTTTCTCTTTTTGGCTGTTTCCCGAGGAGGGCTCTGAACTGCTGCCTGCGGTATCGCTGTCTGACAGGCTGCTCAGCAGCTTCCCCTCTTCCCAGCCCCTTATAAGGGCACCGAGAGCTGTCTCTGCAGCCTCTTCGTGCGGCGCAGACATCCCAGCTGAGTGCCAGGCCTCTGGTGGGAAAAACAACCGTGCATCAGCAAGGCTGGATTTGGGTTGAGGTTGCTTTTCCTCCAGCCTGAGCAGGAAGCCGAGCACCTGAAGCCAGCTTTCCAGGACTCATCCCTCCTCTTTGCTCTGTTTCTTCCCCCAGCTGTGTGGCTGCCTGCCTCCCCTCTCTTCTCTGCCACCTCTTGTTTTTCACAGCCCAGGTCCTTGCCAGCAGCACTGGAGTTCAGTTCTCTGCCCTCCTGATGTCTCCTGTGCCTCCTCGCAGATGATTTGGGAACTTGGCTGGAAGGACTGCAGCTTATTAATCACTTCACAGCCCCTAGTGCCAATGTCAGCAACTGCTGCCTGTCGTCCAGTGCTAGCAGACGGGGTGCCTGCAGCCTGTGGGTGGTTGGCTCTTGCTGTCCTTCATCTCATGGCTGGGTGCCGGTGCTCCTGGTGTCCAGGGCCTTCAACACTGGTGTGCAGGAGACTGTAAAAGGGGCTGTGCTGTGAATGCTGCTGTCTGGTGTTTAGGAAAGATAAAGGGTTTGATCAAACCAGACATGCCTAAGACCTGTTCTATCCAGAGATTGCCCTCCAGAGGTCCCTCCCACCCCGTGTCAATCTGTGACAACAGAGTAGCACCTGGCTTCCAGGGACCTGTGCAGCAGTAACAGGCAGGGCATGTAGAAATGCCTTGCCTGGAGTGCTGTGGTCTCTGCTGAGTGGGCTGTATGCAGGTGGTTCAGACCTGCTTCTGTATTCACTTTGACTTCATCCAAGTGCCTAACCTGGCCTATGCTGTTCCTGGGCACTGTGACAGCCGAGAGCTTTGGTAGACTCTCTTAGGAATGCTTTTACTGCATGGATTTGTGCCACTGTCACTTCAATAAATGATTCAGTCAGCAGTCAAAGGGTTGTATTTCCAACTGAGTTTGTGGAAATCATTTATCCTTTTATTCAGTTGCCAAGAAGCCAGAGTTTATGCTTCGCCTCCACCAGACAAGGTCCTTGAGCTTCCTGTATGCTTCAGATGTCCGTCAGCAAGGTCCATGGGGAGAGCAGCTTGTCCGGCAGGCAGCTGAAGGGGAAGTTGAAATCACATTGTTAATTGGTAGAAATGTTTTGAAGCTCATGTGTGCTGTGATCAGATTTCACCTTCTGCCACTGCTTGCAGTTGGAGAAGCTTCTCCTTGGCCTCTACCCTGCGAGCCATGTAGTGTGGTGCCCCTGCTTCCAAACTTTGCCTCTCTCCCGCAGAGCCAGCTGCCATAGCGATCCACGTACAGAATTTCTTAAGCACTTTTCTGCAAAATAAGAAGGGATTATTTTGTTACTCCTGTTTTGTGGCCCACTAGTGGTATTTCAGCGTAGGGAGGAGGTGTGCTCTGTGAAGTGTTGTGAGCACTCATGTAGCTGAATATTTCTCAGACCAGGGCATTACCCACCCAGCCCACAGCATTCACGTTGACAGGGACAGGGACAGTGGGCTGAGACCCCTCACTTGCACTGAGTTCAGCCAGTCGCCAGGGAAGTTGGGAGCAGAACAGGACGGGTGGGTGATGCTGCTCACCCAGCTCTCTGGCTCTGCTCTGCAGCTGCCCCTGTTCTGCCACGTGTCAACCCTTTCATTTCTCTACCGGTGGTGCTGGTGGAAGTCCTCCAGCTCCAGCTGTGTCAGGAGAGGCTCAGGGACTTTGTGTTTTGGGCTTGAGCACAGAACTTGGGCCCTTTTACTTGTGACATGTGCTGTGTTCAGCATGGCCAGACCATGCCAGCATGCTGGGGGTGCAGCCACTCCAGCTGCTCTCCTGATTGGGTCCAGGTTCCTTGCCCTGTCTGGGAGTTGGTGTTTGGCCACAGCACAAGGGACATGTGGGGACTGAGAGCAGGTTGATCTCTCAGCTGCAGTTGGACAGTGTGATGTGAGCTGGTCAGCTTTCCTGGGTGGGAGGGCAGGTTTAGGTGAGAGGATCTTTGTTTTGGCCGTGGTTGGCAGGGTTGGTGCTGAAGGCCTTCAAGCAGGTCGGTTGGTTTGTGTGTAAGTGACAGTTTCTGTTTCGGTCTTCAGAGTGGTCAGATGGGAATGCTTTCCAGGAGCCGAGGTGGCCTGAGGAGAGGACAGCTATTCTGAGGCACCCTTCACCTTCTCGACTGTGCTGCAGCCCTTGGCTTTGCAAGCTGGGTGGGCTGGCACCATCCATGGGGAGGGCAGCAGGGCAGGTTGCTCCCAGGCCCTCATGTTGGGGCCTGTGTGCTAGAGAGCACCTAGAGAGCTTTCCTTCTCCTTGCAGCCTGCTCCTGCCTGAAGCTAGGTGCTGTTAGGAAGGTGCCAGGTGCCTCGCTGGCTGGTGGAGCACTTTGTTCCAGAAGGAAGGAGAGCCAGCCCCTGTCGTTGGATCAGCCTTGAGTGTGGAGTGACCCCTGTTTGTAGGTGTGACTGTGCTAGCACTTGCAGCTTGGCCAGCTGCTGCCTCCAAAGCCATGGTGCTCAGGCCAGACCCCTCTGCTTGCTTAGGAAGATTGAGGAGGTCTGGTGAAAAAGCAAGAAGCTGGGATGAGGGAAAACCAAAGACGTCAGCAGCGCCTGGCCAGCCAGCTTCTGCTTCTGAGAGAGGAGCCAGATCTGTGGTGTCCCATAGCACTGTCTTCACTGTCCCTGCCTGGCCGATGGAGCCTGCTCTGCCCGATCTGGCAGCACTGCGCAGGCACTGGTGCTGCAGGCTCTGGGGACTGGCGAGGGGGTGCCCTTTTGGAGCAGGTGCCCCTCCTAACCCTTGGTTTCCATCCTTCATCAGTTGCACACCTTAGCCCTGCTTCGGTGGCCATGGGGAATGTAAGCTGCCCCCCGGCTCGCAGAGCTCCCCTGTGTGTGCTGACTTTTACCACCTGGAGACCCTCGCAGGAAGAGTAGCAGTTTCTCTGGTGAGCATCCAAAATACCTTCCCCAACAGGGACAATTAGGCCTTGTCCCTGCGAGTCCCTTAAAGGCCTTATTATCGTCTGGGACTCTCCTTGGTGTCTTAATTAGCCCTTTCCGTTCCTGTTGCTACAGGCAGCCCCTGTGAGAGTCTGGTGATTCCTACAGATGCAGTCAGGCACACGGTGCTGTTGTAAAAGAGGTGCTGCAAAGCTACTCCCAGAAATACCTCTCCTCCTTCCCCTGCTCGGTCACAATGCCCTGGCCTGGGAGGGGACAAAAAAACGGTGTGTGACACCGTTCCTTCCTCCTGCTTCCCAGTGCAGCGCTCCTGAGGAGTAGCATTTCCTGAGCAGTGGCTCGGGGCTGGGGGGACATGGGGGCTTTTGGGTGGGCACTGCCCAGCCCCTCGTGCTTGTCTCTGCCAACCATCGTCTCTAAGAGAGCCATCTCCATGCCACAGCGTGACCAACCTGCTCTGGCTGGGACCGGTGCCGCCGGCTCAGCCGTGGGCATCCCGGTGTTGGGGGATCCCGAAGGAGAGCCGGGGAGCAGCAGCTGCAGCCCGCGGGAGGGCGAGTAACAAACTTTTATATGGTGAATTTGCAACAACTGACCATCTTGTTCTTGAGTGAACTTTTTACTGTTTCATTTGTTTGTGTAGAATGTTTCCGAAGCTATATTAATATTTAATGTTTAATACGAGGCTGGGCTGCTCCACACTCAGTGTTGTATATTTTGGAATGGCATTGTTTAGTGAAAAGGCAGCGTTATTATTATTCCGCTCTTCAGGGGGAACGGGACAAAAACCAGGCTGTCTTTTTTCTTAAATGAAGTGAACTTTTTGTTATGAAGTCCTAGCAGGTGTCCAGCCCTTCAGTAAAATGGTGCTCAGAACCACCCAGTGTGTCCAGTTTTTCTTTGGGCCCTGCCAGACTGCTCCTCCCTGGGCTCCAGCTCCCAGCCCCACGTGAGCTTCATGGAATGCTGTCTCCTGTGTGCCTGGCCGTTGTGTGGGGCACGCTCAGCTGGAACCACCGTCCCCTCTTCTCCCCAGTTCCCCCAGTGACGGGGTTACCTGGGCCCTATTAAGGATGGGAAAATGCTCCAGACGAGTGAAAAATGACATAAATCCACATTCCAGGTTGGTTCCTAGAAACGCACCGCTTCACTGCCCACCGACTTCCCACTGGATCTCTCCCGTCTCAGGGACCCCGTGGCCGGCTAATCCAACACAAATGCCATTGTTTGCCTGCAAGGGATACGGGCCCGGTTTGTGCTGCGGGGCCGTGGGTGCGCTGACCCGGCACTAACGGTGGTGGGACCGTGATCCCCCGTCAGACAGCGGCTCCGGTGCCGGAGCTCATGCCTCGGGAAGGGTTAAGCGGTTCTCCCGCTCGCTGAGGATGTTCAGGGAAGCCTCGGCCGCCCGCTGAGCGCACTGAAGTCGGTCCAAGCCGGGCTGGCCAGGTGTGAGAGCCTGCCCCAGGAGCTCGGGGGGGCTCAGCCGAGGCTTGGTGGGGGCGGGGGAGGCCTCCTCGATGTGCCCTGATGCAGCGAGTGTGGCCGGTTCCCGCTGCTGCCCCCCCGAGCTGTCTGCTTTGCTCAGTGAAATCGCTGCTGAAGGGCACTGGTGGAGCCAAGGCCATGGGTGCCCTTGGAGCAGGGGATGCTCAGGTGGTGCCAGGGCTGTGGCAGAGCTGCTGGTGGGTCTCCATGTCACCTCCCTGGGCAGACATGATCTACCCCCACACATGTGGCTGTGGGGATTGCAGTGGGGGTGGGAGGTTAGAGCAACCTTCAGGGCAGCCCGGATGTGCCTGGGCTTGGGCTGGGACACCTTGCTTGTCCCTCAGATCCCACTGAGAATCCCTCCCTCCTGCTTTTACCCTGCCTTTCGAGACCTGAGATCCTCTTACAGTCACCTTTATCAGACCACTTTGGATCTCCTCAGAGCAGATAAGGTTTGCTTGGCAAGATCCCTGCAACACGGACACGCTGGCCAGTGCTAATGGCTCTTTATCAGCTCATCTCCTGCCAGATCTCCTAGCCCAGGTGGTGCCCGGCCACTGCCACCCTGCGCTGCCAGAGCCTTGCTGGGCACAGCCTTGCCCTTCCTCCAGGTTTCCCAGTGGTCCCTCAGTGGGATGCCTGGAGAAAGGCATCCCTCGCTCCACCGAGACACGTGGGAGCAGCCCCCACTGTGTGGGGGTGTCCCTGTGGCCATGGGTTTTGGCACCCACATGGCCCAGGTGGGTCCTGCGGCCTTGCTCGCCGGCGGGCGGCCAGAGCTCAGCCTTGGTGTGGGGAGCACACGGTTCCTCTTCCTTCCTTTGGCCTCGGCTAATAAAAGGCACCATCCCTGCGTGACGGCGAGGTCTCTGTCGAGTGTGGCCCCGGCTCCTCACCGTGCTCTCTGTGGAGATCCGGGGCTGCCAGCTCAGCGCCCGGCCCGACCAGTCCAAAGGATCCCAGGCAGCACCGACCAGCACAGGGTGAGTGGGGCTCTGGCTCAGGGCACGGTGGTGCCCAGGGTGCCAGTGCGGGAGGGGAGCAGGATCCATCTGGTGCGGTTGCCAGGGGAGTGTGGCTGGTTGCCATGCCACCCTGGGGCTCCTGGTACTGCTGTTGGAGACGTGTCCTGAATAGACACAGACGAGCCCACTCAGTGCTGAGTGAGTCCTGGCCAGGCTGCCTCTCTTGGCAGCCCCACGTGCGGGTAGGCACCCCCTGTGGGGATACTGTGTGCCAGCTTCCCAGACACGGGGCACCACTGTGCCACAAGCGGGCCACCACTGGCTTGTACCTGGCCTCTGCCTCACCTTGGCTAAGTCCCGGTGCGGGCAGGTCCCTCCCCTCGCCTGGCACGGCTGCCGGAGGAGGAGACAGGCGCCGGCCGCCCTCCTCCAGGAACAGCAGCCGAGTCAAGCCCGAGCCAAGCAGGGCCGACCTGGACGACTTCGCAGCCCACCCGGGTCGCCACCACTACCTGCCTGGCACGCTGGGTCCCACCACGGGCACAGGTAGGAGCCGGCATACCGGCCGGGAGCCCCAGGACAACACAGCCCTTGGCACAGCACAGCCATTGGCTCAGGGCACAGCCCTGGGGCACAAGCTGGGCACACAAGGAAGGGGCCACAGGTTCCCTTGGCATGGATGGGCTTGGTCGTTTCCCCCACATTGCGTTTCCAGGGCTTGGCACCCGCTGGACTTTGCCCGGGGAGCCATGGCGGTGGGGAGGGCTGGGTCCCTCGGGAGGAATGTGCCCAGCCAGCAGCACTGTGGCTGTACCCAGACGGGCTCCCCGTGGCTGAGCCATACCAGTGTTTCCACCATGGGTGCTGTCGCCCCCCGCCCCACACAGTCATGCCCAGCGTCGGGTGCCCGTCCCGCCGTGCCGCCCTTTTGTTCGCCGGGCTGGGCTGCCCGGGGGCCGGGGCGTGCCCGGGCTGCCGACGCCTGGCTGGCCTGGCCTCCACGGGCGGGCAGCGGGGGCCTCCAGGCAGAAGGAATCGGCAGTGACATTCCCGTAGCCTGGAGACCGCCGGTCCCTTTCAGCGGGCAGCCCATTTGAATAAGAATCGTGTGCGCGGGGAAAGGGGGGCCGCCGCCATCCCATCGCCGCCCTCGCCCGGGCTCATTTCTGCACGCCCTGGCTGGGGGGCAGCGGGTCCTGCTTCGCCCTCAACCCCCCGGGGTCTCAGCCTCACCGGACACCGCAGGACACCAGGTACCGGGGGCTCGTGGGACTTGGGGACCCCGACACCGACACACAGCCCTGCACCATCTCTTCCACCGCCTTGGGCATGGCTTCGAGTGTGGACGATGGCGGGGCAGAGTGGTGGCTCCCCCCGCCGCCCCAAGCCCCTGGCTGGCTCCTGTGCGGGGACAGGAAAGATGTGTTTGGGCAGCGCCGGGGCCAGGCTTTGATCCAGCGCCTGTGGGGCTGGGAGCGGGCGGTACCGGGAGAGAAGGAAGCACAAAAGGCAGCTCCAGCCTAAATTTAACAGCGGGACCCCAGCCAGCTCCGGTGTTCCTGGCTCCCCTCCCCGGCTGTCCCTGGCCCGGTGCTGCGGCCCCCCAAGGACACCAGTGACACTGGTGGGACGGATCCACCCTGAGCAAGGCAGGATGGAGCACGACATCCTGTAGGGTCTGGGGGTGGAGGGCATGGCCAGGCACCCGGGTCCGTGTGACACATCCCCCCAGCGCTGTGCAGAGCATGGCCATGGGGGTGGGCACTGGGTGACACCCCGGGGACTTTGGGACCCTACTGCCCCACCTGATCCCTCTTCCCAGTGCTGTCCCTGGGGTGCACCACTGTGCTGGAGCTGGGTGGGTGCACCCCGGGTGCATGGCCGTGTCTGAGCTGGGTGAGGCCAGGCCTTAGCCCCCATATGTTGTACCCCGTGCCCTGCCACAGTGCCATCTCCGTCTTCCCCCAGACAGAGCCCGTGGCTGCCCATGGACCTCCTGGCACTCTCTCTCCTCCTGGGTAAGCACTGGCCTGTGGACCATGGTGCTGGGGGCTGCAGTGGTCCTGAGACCCCAGCCCAGGCAGAGGGTGCTGGGTGGCAGAGGTGGTGGCAATGGCGATGCTCCCTGGCTGGCAGCAGCCAGGGCCCAACGGCTGCAAATCCCAGCAGAGAATGCGGGCTGTGCTGAGCCCCAGCAGGATTAGCAAGCGCCTGACCCAGCTCCTGGCTCCCCCCAGTACCACTCAGCACCCTGGGAGCACTGGCAGTCACCCCCCTGTCGGGCCCCTCCGTCCCCACGGCCACCAGCCCCCCACTCCCCACACTGCCTCTCCCTGCCCCCCAGTCACGAGGTCCCGGCGCTGCTGCCAGCACCTTTCCGGGTCATGGAGCTTTGTGCTGCATCAGTGGGTTGGGACACAGGGATGGGACGGGATGGGATGGCTGGGGGTGGGGTGGGTGCCAGGCAGGCGTCTGGGGTACATGGGAGAGGGCCAGGGATGCCCAGGGACCCTGGCACAGCCCCAGACCATGCCCTTGTGCTCTCTGCAGCAGGGGTGCCAGCGGCAGGGGGCTGGCAGGAGCCAGACCCGAGCCATGGCTGTGCCCGTGGCAGCTGCTACCCAGCCACTGGGAACCTGCTGGTGGGGCGAGCCCTCCGCCTCAGTGCCAGCTCCACCTGCGGGCTGAACGGGCCCCAGGAGTACTGCATCGTCAGCCACCTTCAGGTGAGCCCACCCAGCTCCTGGCACAGCCCTGGCACGGCCGGGCACCGGTACTGCCTCCAGCTGCCCGTCCCTGATGGTGCCACTCCCTGGCACAGGACTCGGAGAAATGCTTCACCTGTGACTCGCGGGACCCGTCCCTGCCTGAGAGCCACCGCATCGAGAATGTCATCTACCTGAGTGGCCCCCATGGCCAGCGGACCTGGTGGCAGTCAGAGAACGGTGAGATCAGGGCAGCAGCGGGACTGCCCTTGAGTGCGTGTGCTTTGGGGCTGTGTGGTCATGGGACCCAGAGGGGGGTCTTCCCCAGCCTCGGCCATCACCTCTCTGTCCCCCCCAGGTGTGGAGCATGTCAGCATCCGCCTGGACCTGGAGGGCGAGTTCCACTTCACCCACCTCATCATGAAGTTTAAGGTTGGTCCCGGCACATGGGTGCCTGGGATGGGATGGGATGGGACAGACCTGTGGGGGCTGTGGAGTCAGCCCCCCATTCTGGGTGTCCTGCAGACCTTCCGCCCAGCGGCCATGCTGGTGGAGCGCTCGGCTGACTTTGGGCACAGCTGGAAGGTCTACCGCTACTTCGCCTACAACTGCTCCAAGCTCTTCCCAGGTGTCCCCACCCAGCCCTCAGGGCTGGTGGACCAGGTGCTTTGTGACCAGCGCTACTCCGAGATCGAGCCCTCCAGCCATGGGGAGGTGCGTGGGGCTGGGGGTGCACAGAGTGGGGCTGGGGGGGTCCAGGAGTCTGGGCTCACCCACCCCTTCTTCCCCCCAGGTTATCTTCAAGGTGCTGGATCCCTCCATCCCTGTGGCGGATCCCTACAGCCCAGACATCCAGGGTGCGTGGTTGGGGGGTGCCGGGGCTGCAGTGCTGGTGGGCGGTGGGGCAGGTGCTGATGGTGCCACCCTCCCCCAGACCTGCTGCGTGTCACCAACCTGCGGGTGAACCTCACCAAGCTGCACACGCTGGGGGACAACCTGCTGGACTCGCGGCGGGAGGTGCTGCACAAGTACTACTACGCTGTGGATGAGCTGGTGCTGCGCGGGAGCTGCTTCTGCCATGGCCACGCCGCCCACTGCGCCCCGGCACCCGGTGCCCCCACATCCTCCGTCCCTGGCATGGTGAGGCGCACGCAACCACCGGCACGGCACGGTGCCCGGTGGGACCCATCGGTCACGCTGAGCCAGGGGCTCCCCCTCCAGATCCACGGGCGCTGCGTCTGCGAGCACCACACGCAGGGGCTGAACTGCGAGCGCTGCGAGGACTTCTACCACGACCTGCCCTGGCGCCCGGCCCAGGGCTCCAGCACCAACGCCTGCCGCCGTGAGTGCCCCGCGCCAGCACTGGCAGCACGCTGTGCCCAGTGGCTTGGGGTCCCATGTGTTGGGCTGGGGGAACGGGGGTCCTGCATGTTGTGTTGGGGGAGTTCGGCATCCCGGGGGCTGTCGCTTGGGTCTGGGGGTTGAGCATCCAGCATGCCATGCTTCAGGGTTGGGGGTGCTGCATGTGGGGCTGGGTTGGGGGGGGTTGGGATGCTTCAGGCTGGGATTTGGGGTGGGGGCTGGGGTTAATGAGTACTCTGCTGGGGAGTGAGATGGGGGTTCTGCAAGCTGGGGCTTGAGACCAAGGAGCTGCATCCCCAGGTTTGGGGTAGGGGTGCTGCTGGGGTAGGGAGGAGTTGGGGTGCCACATGCTGTGCCACGGTGCTGTCCCTGCAGGCTGCGACTGCAACGAGCACTCCCGGCGGTGCCACTTCGACATGGCCGTCTTCCTGGCCACAGGGAACACCAGCGGGGCTGTGTGTGACGGCTGCCAGCACAACACCATGGGTCGCCACTGCCACCTCTGCAAACCCTTCTACTACCGGCACCCCCGCTCCGACATCCGCTCCCCCACCGCCTGTGCCCGTGAGTGCCACGGGACCTGAGCCTGAGGGCTTGTCTTGGCCCCATGGCTCCCGGTGCCAGCACTCCAGCCCCATGTCTCCTGGTGGCCAGCAGCCCCAGCTCCTCACGGTCTCTCTCTCTCAACAGCGTGTGACTGTGACCCGGCGGGCTCCCTGGATGGAGGCGCCTGCGATGGGCACACGGATGTGGCACTTGGTATGATTGCTGGGCAGTGCCGTTGCAAGGAGAACGTGGCCGGTCCCCGCTGTGACCGCTGCCAGCATGGCGCCTACGGCCTCAGCCATGGCGACCCTCTGGGCTGCCAGCGTGAGTCAGGACCCATGAATGGGCATGGGAGGAAGGAGGGATGGAGATGGAGGGATGTGGGGTGGAGCGTTGAGGATGGAGGGATGTGGGGTGGAGGGATGAGGGACGAAGGGATGAGGGATGGAATGACAAAGAATGGGAAGGGAGGGCCATTGAAGCCTGTGGGCTGCAGTGCCACATGGCAGCCTCTCATGTTGGGGTGCGTGTGTGTGTGTGGGGACAGCCTGCAGGTGTGACCCACGGGGCACGGTGGCGGGCAGCTCCCCCTGTGACCCCATCAGCGGGGACTGCTACTGCAAACGCTTTGTGGCCGGGCGCTCCTGCAGCGAGTGTGTGGTGAGTGCCCCAGCCTGCCCCACAGCCTGCCCCACTCTATGCTCTGACTCTCCCCAGCCCCACGGCAACCCCTAGGGCCAGGCTGGCCCCACACCTGCCTCACATCCTCCCCTCCCTCTCACTGCAGCCCGAGTTCTGGGGCCTGAGCTACGACGTGGGGGGCTGCCGACCCTGTGCCTGCGACTTTGGGGGAGCCTACAACAACCGGTGGGGCCAAACACAAGCACCCTATGGGGCACAGGGACCAGGGGTCATTAGTGGGGACAGGGCTGGGGGTCAAGCAAGGGGAGAGGGAGGGATGGGGACAGGGCTGGGGAGACTGCGCAGGCTCAAATGAAGAGAGGGAGAGAGGGAGGGAGGGTGGGTGAGGTGAGGGAGGGATCTCCATCACCAGAGATGGAAAGATGGAGACAGGGATGGAGGGATGGATGTGGAGAGGGAAGGAGGATGGATGGGTGAAGACAGAGCTAGGCAGATGGACAGACAGAAGAATAGGCTGGTCACCCACAGGTGCTCCTTGGAGGATGGGGCTTGTCCCTGCCGTCCCCACCTCATGGGGCGACAGTGTGACCAGGTGCAGCCCGGCTTCTTCTGTGCCCCCCTCGACCACTACACCTATGAGGCTGAGCAGGCCACCGGCCATGGTCATGGCCACCCCCAGCTCCCGGTGAGTCTCCTGGGGGGGGTCTCTGCGCCCCCCAGTCCAGGCTTGTGCATGGCTGTCACTATGCACCATGCTCCATGCATGGCTGTCACCGTACACCATGCCTAGCTGTCACCCTGTCCTGCATGTGGCTGTCACTGTGCCCTGTGCATGGCTGCCCCTGTGCATGGCCACCCATCCCCACAGGGTGCCATCCGGCCAGAGGTGCCCCAGGACTGCCTGGAGTACGACACTGGGGAGCTGGGGGGGCGGAAAGGGCGCCCACGGCATCAGCGCAGCCCCCCCCGTGCCCTCCAGCCCCGTGTCCCCTCACGCCGCAGCCGCCAGCAGCCCCCCAAGGTGAGCCTCAGGGGGGTGGGATGGGCCATGGGGCTGGGCACTGCGGGCACTGTGGGGCAGGGGCAGCCATGGAGGCAGAGCTGAATCCAGGGCCAAGCCGTGTCGGTGTCCTGCCCAGCCGGACGTGGAGGAGGTGGTGCGGGACAGCGCTGGGCGCATGGTGACATGGACAGGCTCGGGGTTCGCCCGGGTGCGGGACGGGGCCGGCCTGACCTTCCACGTGGACAACGTGCCCTACCCCATGGACTACGAGCTGCTGCTGCGCTACGAACCCGAGGTGAGTGTGGCCACAGCTGTGGCCACGGCTCTGGTGTGTTCACTACGGCATGGCCCTGACGCTGGCTCTCCTGTCACCGCAGTCGACCGAGGACTGGGAGGCCGTGGTCAGCGTCAGCTCCCGGGTGCTGCCCACCAGCCCTCGCTGCGGGAACCTGCTGCCCTCCGAGCAGATGTACCGCGAGAGCCTGCCCCACAGCCAGAGGTGGGATGGGACGTGGATGGGATGGGGATGGGGTGGAATGGGGGTGGAATGAGGATGGGAGTGGGGATGGAGTGAGGACAGGGACAGGGATCAGGAGAGAACAGGAACAAGGACAGCCCTGCCATGCTCCCAAAACTGAGGGCTGGGGATGGGGTGGAAACAGAGACAGTCCTGCTACACAGGCAAGGGATGAGGACAGGGACAAGGAAGGGGGCCGGGTGCTGCTGTGTCCCCTGACTGCCCCTGTGGCTCTGTTGTGCCTGTGCCCTGACACTTGCCTCTGCAAAGGTACGTGCTGCTCTCCCGGCCCTTCTGCTTTGAGCCCAGCACCCCCTATGAGGTGACCATGAGGCTTCAGCGGGCTGGTGTCACCCAGCGCCACCCCGGTGCCTTCATCCTCATTGACTCGGTGAGGGGGAACCTGCTGCACCCCGCACATGGGGCTCAGTAGGAGTGAGGTGATGGGCTGGGATGGGGGACCATAGGCTGGGGTGGGCAGTGACCCTCCCTCTGGGGCTGCACATGGGGTGAAGATGGGAATGGGGATGGGAATGGGATGGGGATGGAGATGGGAATGGGATGGGGATGAGATAGGGATGAGAAAGTGGCTCAGGATTCAGATGTGAATTCAGATGGAGATGTTGATGGGGACAGGAATGTTTATGGGAAAGGGAATAGGGATGAATATGGGATAGGGATGAGAACAGGGATGGGAAAGGGAAGGGGGGTGGAGACATTGATGGGGTGGGGATGGGAATGGGGATGGGGACATGGATGAGGATGGACATATCAGTGGGGCTGGGGATGTTTATGGAGTTGGGGTTGGTCTTGGGGATGTCAAAGAGGGTAGGGATAAGGATGCCTGTGACGATGGCAATTTGAATGGGAACATCAATGGGGCTGGGGATGCTGATGGGGTTGGGGCTATCAATGGAGCTGGGGCTGTTGCTGGTACCAGGGCAGCTGAGCCTCCAGCAGGGTTGGGGCTGCCCTGGGGCAGATGGATCCAGCCTGGTAGCAGGGTCCAAGTCCCACAGCGGTCCCATCTCCTCTCCCCCTCCCATTGCCTGTTGCAGCTGGTGCTCCTGCCACGGGTGTCAGAACTGCCTGGCTTCCATGGGGCAGACGCCACGGCAGCAGCACACCGGGAGGAGCTGGAGCGGTACCAGTGCCTGGAGGCATTTCGCATGGCCCCCCCATCCCCCCTGGCCCAGGCCTGCACCCGCCTGGTCTGCAGCATCTCAGCCCTGCTGCACGGCGGGGCACTGCGTGAGTTGGGGGCACCCTGCTGGGGTCAGGGGACATGCCTGGGGCAGTGGGTGAGGGTGGAGCCATGGGTCAGGATGGGACCGTGCCCGTGTCAGGGTGGGCAGGGGCACTGTGCCAGTGGGTCAGGATGGGGCCATGCCTGTTGCAGGAGTGGGTAAGGGCACTCGGGGCAGTGGGTGAGGACAGGGCTGTGCCCATGGCAGGGTTGGAGAGGGTGCAGGCAGGGTGCAGGCAGGGCAGACCCCAGCCCCACGCTGGCCCTTTGCCCGCAGCCTGCCAGTGCGACCCGCAGGGCTCTCGCAGCAGCGAGTGCCAGGTGCAGGGAGGGCAGTGCGAGTGCAAGCCCCATGTCCTCGGCCGGCGCTGTGACCGCTGTGCCCCAGGCAGCTACGGCTTCGGACCCCTGGGCTGCAGCCGTGAGTAGCGGGATCTGTGCCTGCCAGGCATCCCTGTACCTCCTGTCTGTCTGTCCATCCAGCCACCAGAGCCCCGTTTGCTGACCATCTGCCTATTCACTCGTCTGTCTGTCCATCTCTCCATGCATGTATCCATCTCTTCCCTGCTGTCCTGCAGCTTGAGTCTCAATTTCCCCTCTGTCCTTCTGTCTTTCCATCCATCCCTTCACCCACCCAAGCCCTGTTCTCCTGCCTGGGGTGGGCACTGCCCTGCCTTGCACTCACTCATCTGTCTGTCCACCCATCCATCTGCCTACCTCTGTGTCCACTGTGTCATACCCCATGGGTTGGGCATGCCCTGGATGCTGGTCCCCTGTCTGTCTGTCTGTCCATCCCTGTGTCCCTGCTCCTATGTGCCTGACCCATGTTCCATTCCACAGCCTGTGCCTGCTCTCCGACGGGCTCAATGTCACAGCTGTGCGATGCGGTGAGTGGGCAGTGCCGATGCCAGCACGGTGCCGTGGGCCGGCAGTGTGACCAGTGCCAGCCCGGCCACTGGGGCTTCCCCGCCTGCCGGCCCTGCCAGTGCAACGGGCACGCCGAGGAGTGCGACCCCCAGACGGGCAGCTGCCTGCGCTGCCGGGACCACACCGCCGGCCGGCACTGCGAGAGGTGAGCCTGGTTGGAGGGGAGGGGATGGGACAGCATGGCATGGCATGGCATGGGATATGATGGGATAGGATGGATGAGGTGGGATGGTGGGCTGCGATATGATGGGATGGGATATGACGGGAATGGTGGGATGAGATATGATGGGGTGAGATTGGATGGGATAGTGGGATGAGATGAGATGATGAGATGAGATGGGGTGGCATAGAGTGGCATGGCATTGCATGGCATGGCATGGATGAGATGGCATGGTGGGATGAGATATGATGGGTAGGATGGGATGGACACCTATGCATTCACCCCTTGTCCTTGCAGATGCCAGGATGGTTACTATGGGGACCCAGTGTTGGGCTCGGGGCAGCAGTGCCGGCCCTGCCCCTGCCCTGGCTACCCTGGTACACGGCTCTACCACGGGAGCTCCTGCCACGCCGACGAGGAGACCCACCACATTGTCTGCCTCTGCGCGCCCGGATACGCCGGTGAGGGGCAGAGCAGATGCCATGCAGTGGGGAAGCCCCAGCACTGGGGCTGCAAGGATCCCTGGCACCCATGGCTTTCACCCTCCCCGCAGGGCCCCGCTGTGACCGATGCTCCCCCGGATACTTCGGGATGCCGGAGACCGAGGGGGGCGTGTGCCGTCCCTGCCAGTGCAACAACAACATCGATGCCAGTGACCCGGGGGCCTGCGACCCCCACACGGGGCACTGCCTGCGCTGCCTGTACCACACCAGCGGCCCCCACTGTGCCCACTGCCAGCCCGGCTACTACGGCAATGCCCTGCAGCGCAGCTGCCGGCGTGAGCGGGGCAGGGGGGGCCGTGCCAGGGTTGGGGACACCTGAGGGTTCAGGGATGTGCTGGGGGTTTTGGGGTGATGCAAGGGCTTGGGGTGAGGGTGAGGCTGGGGCTGTGGTGGGGTATGAGAGGATTGGGGCTGTGTGAAGGAGGGGGTGGGTTAGGCAGGGTTTGAGGGTGTTGGGGGGTTTGGGGCTGGGTGGTGTCAAAGCCAGGTGGGGTTTGGGGCTGTTGTGGTTTTTGGGACTGTTGGGGATTTTGGGGCTGTGCCTGGGGTTGGGGCTGGGCAGGGGACAGGGATGTTGGGATCAGAACGGATGGGGCTGTGCATGGGTTTGGGGCCAGACAAGGGATTTGAGGTGCTGGGACCAGTTGCCAGGAGGGCATTGCCTGGGCGGGGGGTACGGGCTGAGCCCCATGTGGTCTCCCACCCTCCCACAGGCTGCAGCTGTGACCCACGGGGGACCCTGGCCTCCCACTGTACTGCTGGTGCCTGCTCCTGTGACCGTGGCACAGGTGCCTGTGCCTGCCAGCCCAACGTGGTGGGCAAGAGCTGCGACCGCTGCGCACCCCACTTCTGGAGCCTGGGAGGGGCAGGGGGTTGCCAGCCCTGTGGCTGCCACCCCACACATGCCCTGCACCCCGCCTGTGATGCGGTGAGCCCCTCCTCCACCACCCTGGCACAGCTCCACTGCCCTCCTGATGCCTGGTGAGCTGCCCAGCTGAATCCATCGTTCTCACTACAGGTGACGGGGCAGTGCCAGTGCCGGCCTGGCTTCGGGGGCCGCGTCTGCTCCCAGTGCCAGGAGTATCACTGGGGAGACCCTGAGCGGGAGTGCCGAGGTGGGAGCATGGCACAGGGACAGGGGGTGCAGAGGCTCTGGGGAGGTGGGGTGTCTGGAGACATGGGAACCCTGAGGAATGAGGGATCTTGGGGAAAGAGGGGCTCATTGAGAGTGCATGGTGGGACTCTAGGGACTTTGGGAGTGCTTGGGACGTGGTGGGACAATGGGAAGATAAAGGACATGGGGGCACAGTGGGACTCTAAACATGGGGGCCCTGGGGGAACACTGGAGACACAGGGGACTCTGGGGTCTCAGGAGATGCTGGGGACATGATGGGATCATAGGGATGTGGTGAGACCTATTGGGCATGGGGGACCCTGGACCCATAGCGGGATACTGGAGCCATGATGGGGTCCTGGGAACATGGAGACACAGTGGGATGCTGGGGACATGGAAGACCCTGGGGACAAGGGGGGACTCAGGGGACCCTGGGTAGATGGCGGGTTTGTGTGGACACAGGAGACCCAGAGTACATGGTGGATAGGCAGGGGTTACAGTGGGACACGGGGGACATGGTGGTCCCTGGGGAGGCCAAGACATGCCACCACCTGTCTCTGCAGCCTGTGATTGTGAGCCGCTGGGCGCCGAGAGCCCACAGTGCGAGCAGGCCAGTGGGCAGTGCCAGTGCCGACCTGGCTTCGGGGGGCTGCACTGCGACCGCTGCCAGCGGGGCTACCAGGGGGCCTTCCCCCGCTGCTCACCCTGCCACCCCTGCTTTGGGCGCTGGGACCTGGCCCTGGGCAGCCTGCGGGATGGGCTGCTGCGCCTGGGGGAGCAGGCACGGGCACTGCAGGAAGGGGGGTCCATGCCCACACTCAGCCCCAGCCGCCTGCGGGCACTGGAGGAGGCCCTGAAGCGTGTGGAGCAGCTGCTGAGCAAGGGGGACAGCCTCAGTGGCCCCCTCCTCAACGAGCTGCTTGAACGGCTGGATGGCACCAGGCAAGTGCACACAGTGGGCTGGGCTTGAGGGAAAACCCCTTTTGTCACCCAAAAAGGATTGAGACCCCTTTTTTTCCCCACCAAAGGATGGAGCTGGATGACTTCTGGAAGCAGGTCCAAGAGCTGGAGCAACACCTGGATCAGCTGGCGCAAGCAGATGCGCAGCACGGCGACCAGCTGGCCAGGCTGAGCCGTGAGCTGGGGGGTCTCAACCGAACCACCTCCCACCTCCAAACCCTCCTTGGCACAGTGGCAGCAGCCGGATTCAGCGGTAAGAGCACCCGAAAAGGACTGGGGGCTTCAGTGGCAACTGTCCCGGGTGCGCCCTGACACCGGCACCTGCAGAGTCTTACCGCAGCATCCTGGCATCGGCGGAGGACTCGTGGCGGGCAGAGGTGGTGGCCAACGACACGGCGGATGAGCTGAACGAGGCGCGGGTGACACGGCGGGCGGCCGAGCGGGTGCTGCGGCAGCGGGGTGACGCTTTCCGCCGTGGCGCCGCCGCGGCACAGAAATCCTTGCGGGAGACGCAGAAACGGGTGATGGGACTCAGCGTCACCAGGATCAATGAGAAGGTGAGAGTGGGACTGGTGTGGGGTAAATAAGTACACCGGGGTGGGGGGATCCCTGTGTCCTGGCATGGGGTGTCTCCCCCCCCCCAAGCAGTGTTGAGCTGCCATCTCCATCATTGGCATCACTGCAGATCTGTGGGGCTCCTGGGGACCAGAGCTGTGAGCAAGCACCCTGTGGAGGAGCCTTGTGCCGAGACAGCATGGGGACACGGCGTTGTGGTGGCACAGGGTGCATGGGGGCACTGCCCGTCTCGGCTCGAGCCCTGGGCAGTACCCGTAACACCTCCCAGCAGCTGGAGGTGGCATTGAGTCAGCTAGGTGTTGTGGCACAGAAGGTAGGAGTGGTGGCTCTGTGGCACTCTTTGGGGATCTCCTTGTGGCCCTTTCCATGACCCACTTGTGCTCTTTCTATGCTGCCTTGCATGTCCCCTTGCATACTCCATGCCCTTTCCATGTCACTTTGATGTGGCCTTCCATGTGCCACTTACACTTTTTCCATGCCCTCTTGATATTGTATCCTACTTGTGCCCTTTTCATGCCACTTGGATGTCCCCTTCTATGTCCTATTTGTGCCCTTTCCATGCCCCTTGGCATGTCCCCCCCCATATGTCCCTCATGCCCCTTTGCAGATGCCTCTTGTGCCACTCGTGTGCCCCCTTGGTCCACTGCTGCACCCCTTTGCATACCCCCTTCATGTCCATACCCTTTTGTACCCTGTTGCACACCCCCTTATGCCCCCTTGCGTGCCCCCTGTGCCACTTTTCACACCCCACTACACTCCCTTGCATGCCCCCATCTTTTCCCCATACATGTCCCCCTCCCTGGGGCTGCCCCATGCCCCTCACTCAGCCTGGTCCCCCCCCGCCCCAGACACAGGAGGTGCAGGAGCTGGCGCGGGGGGCACGCAGCCGGGCAGAGGAGGCGCTGGGGCGCTCGCAGGCCGCCCGCAGCCGCGCAGAGAAGGCGACGGCCCAGCTGCGGGACTTCATCCGACGCATCAAGGCCTTCCTGGCAGGTAGGGATGGCACAGGGTGGGCACGGGCACAGTGGGACATCAGCGTGCCCACCCCGAGCCCACTCCACTGCTGTTGTCCCTACAGAGGAGGGAGCAGACCCCAGCAGCATCGAGCTGGTGGCCCGGCAGGTGCTGAACATCTCCCTGCCCAGCAGCCCCGGCCGGATCCAGGAGCTGCTGCGGGAGATGCGGGAGAGCATCAGCCAGCTGGAGGGAGTGGATGCGGTGCTGAACAGCACGACGCAGGGGCTGGCTGCAGCACGGGGGCTGCTGGCCCAGGGACAGGATGCCCGGTGAGTGGCAGGGGATGTGCCAGGGAGGGGAAGGGAGGGGGGTCTGTCCCACAGTGCTGCCAGGGGCTGGAACTGCCCATACCACTGCAGGGAGAGAGCGGAAGGTGTGAGGGACGAGCTGGTGGGAACACAGCAGGCGCTGGATGCAGCGCGGGTGCAGGTGACAGCAGCAGGGAGTGCCCTGCGGAGTGCCAAGGATGTCATCCGGGCGGCTGAGAGCAGAGCCAAGGAGGTGAGGGACACCAGGGCTGCGGGAGCAGGGCCAATGCTGCCAGAAGGGCTGGGGAGCAGGGTGGTGCTTGGGCCATGCTTGAGGCAAAGGGCTTGGTGCTGTGGGGGGCACTGGGAGCAATGGGTTTGATGCCCTGGGGGCACTGGGAGCAACGGGATCAGTGCCATGGGGCACTTGGAGGAATATGGTTGGTGCCATGGGCACACTGGGAGTAACAGGGTTGGTTGCCATGGAGAGCCAGGCTGATGCCATGGGCACACCAAATGTGGTGGGGTTGTGCCAGAGGGATGTGGATGATGTGGGGCGGTGCTGTGGGTCTGCCAAAGTGGCTGGGCTGGCACGGTGGGTGCGGCGGTCGCCGTGCCTGCCAGCAACCGGTGCCCATGCCTGCCCAGGCGGAGCGCAGGCTGCAGGCGCTGGAGGGGAAGGAGTCTCGAGCACAACAGCGGCTGCAGGAGCTGGCATGGCACGTCACCACCCTGCAGGAGCAGGGCCAGGATGCCCGCCGTTTGGCCCAGCAAGCCAGGGACGGGGCGCAGCGTGCCACTGACGCCTCGGGGACACTCAGCCAGGTGACCTCTAGCCCTGCCTGGCTGCTGCACAGTACCAAGGGGAAAAGGGGTGCCAGGGGGGGCTCAGTCTCACCATGTCCTTATGCCACCAGGACCTGGTGCAGGTGACGGAGCGCTACATGATGCTGAAGGGCTGGGTGAGCAGGCTGGATGGGTTGCCCAGTGGGGCCCTGCAGCGTGTGACGCGTCTGAATGCAGAGGCTCGGGACCTCCTGGACAAGGCCAACAACAGCAAGAGAAAGCTGGAAGGTGAGGGGGGAGAGTATGGTGTGGGGCATTGCCCACCATCCCAACCCCACTCGGTGCCCTGTGCATGTCTCCCCTTGTCCCCTGGGCACGTCGGCTTGGTGCCCCAGGGGTGACAGGGGCTGGGGACACGGCGGGGGGGCTGCACCCTGACCATTCCCCCATCCCGCAGAGCTGGAGCAGCACTTCGGGGCCAACGAGCAGGTGATGGCGGAGAAGGTGACACAACTGCAGGTGTTGGAGCAGAGGGTCTGGGGGCTGCTGGAGGAGATCCGAGAGAGGGCCAACGCTTACGCCACCTGCTAGTCACCAGCGAAGGGGCTGGGGGCTGGTGGCCGGAGGCTGGTCCTGCCCTGCAGCCCCCCCAGCTACCGCAACTCGGGGGTCTCGTCGCCTCCACGGGCGCCTGTAGCGCGGCCGTTCTTGCAAATAAAGCCCTGAACAGAGGCTGCCTGTCTCCGGTGCCTGTGTCCGGTGCCTGCCTCCCTCCTGCCTCCCGCCCGCTTCCCCGCTCCGGCCGGGATCCGCCCCGCGCTTTCCGCGCAGCCCCGAGCGCTGCGCCCGCCGCCCAGCTCGGAGCGGGGGGGACGGGGCGGGGGGGACGGGAGGGACCGGGACGGGAACGGGAACGGGAACCGGCGGGGCGGGACGGGAACGGGACGGGACTGCCGGGCACCTGCCGAGCGCCCCCTTTTGCGCCCACTTTGCGCGCCCCGGTTGCGCCCCGCGATGCGGAACCCCGGCGCCCTCCTGCTGCTACCGCTGCTGGCCGGTGAGTCCGCTCCCCCCCCCCGCAAAAGTGGGGACCAGGGTCCGGCCCGGTTCCGCCGCCCTGTTTCCGGGCGGCCGCGGAAGGGGCCCCGAGCGGCGGCGGGGGGAGCCCCGGTGCCCCCCCACCCCAGCGCCCTCAGCCGCCCGCTGCCCCGCAGGGCTGGGGGGGGCCTCGGCCCCCGACACCCCCCAGGGCTGTGCCCGCGGCAGCTGCTACCCGGCCACCGGGGACCTGCTGGTGGGGCGAGCCCCCCACCTCAGTGCCACCTCCACCTGCGGGCTGCGCCGGCCCCAACCCTACTGCATTGTCAGCCACCTCCAGGTGAGTGGGACGGGGACCAGATGGGGACTGGGGGGAACGGGAATGGGGGTGGGGGAGACGGGACAGGGATGGGGACACACACCACCGAGCCCCCCACTTGCAGGAGGAGAAGAAGTGCTTCATCTGTGACTCCCGGCGGCCCTACGATGCCCGCACCAACACCAACAGCCACCGCATCGAGAACGTGGTCACCACCTTTGCCCCCCGCCCCAAGAAAGCCTGGTGGCAGTCAGAGAACGGTGAGTGACGGGGTGGGGGCGGCAGGGCGTCCCAGGGGGGCTCTCCTTCCCTTCCTCCCACGCCGAAGGAAGCGTGACTCAGACGGCGGCTGCGGCCGCACCCCTGGACCATGGCTGGGTGTAGGGGACAAGCACTGGGGACCCACGGGTGGGCACTCCCCACAGTCACATGTGCCACCCCCAGGTGTGGAGCATGTCAGCATCCAGCTGGACCTGGAGGCCGAATTCCACTTCACCCACCTCATCATGACCTTCAAGGTGGGTCCTGACACATGGATTCCTGGGGGTAGGATGGGACGGGATGGTACAGGATGGGATGGGGCCTGTGTTGGCTGCGTGGCCGGCCCCTGTCCCAGCTGGCTGTCCCGTAGACCTTCCGCCCAGCGGCCATGCTGGTGGAGCGCTCAGCTGACTTCGGGCGCAGCTGGAAGGTCTACCGCTACTTCGCCTACGACTGTGCCACCGCCTTCCCCCACGTCCCCCGCGGGCCCCCGCGCCGCATCAACGACGTCATCTGCGAGTCCCGCTACTCTGACATCGAGCCCTCCACCGAGGGGGAGGTGAGACCCCAGCAGAGCCCCAGGCAGGTTGAGGGATCCCATGCTCTCCCCTCACCCCCCTGCTTTACCGCCCCCCAGGTGATCTACCGGGTGCTGGACCCCTCCATCCCCATCCAGGACCCTTACAGCCCCGCCATCCAGAGTGAGTTGCCTGCTCCAGGCTCCCTTCTGGCTGCTCTATTTTGGGCACAGCTATTTTGGCCGCTTTCTCCCTGCTCTGAGCCCCATGGCGGGGTCAGAGCTGGATCCAGCCGGTGGGGGCTCGAGTCCCTCCTGCAACCCTCCGCCACGTGGGAGCAGCTAAAGGTCGGGCTGCACTGGGGGGGGGAGCAGAGGGGGATGGTTGTGCCAGAGCCCTGCCAGAGCCAAGCCCAGTGCGAAGTGATGGCCGTTGTGTGGGATGAGGTCGGTGACGGGCAGAGGAGCCAGGCCGAGCATGGGATGCAGTGGGTTAATCACGCAGGGCTAAATTTAGGCTGGGAGCAGGAGGGGAGGAATCTGCAGGGCAGGGCTGCTGGGAAGTTGGAGTCCCCAGGGGAGCAATCCTGTCCTGCTGGGGCCCCCATTCTGCATCCACTGGGCACAGCCAACCTCGGGACACAGCCCTGGTGGTGGGTGCCCAGAGAGGTGCCCTCGCCCAGGGCACTTGCGCCGCGCTGGTGGGGTCCCAGCCCACATCTGCTGGGGGGATCCTGCACAGCCTGACCGTGCACAACAACGTGCACGGGCACTGAACCACCGCAGCGACGCACAGCCCAGCCTGGCCACGTGCAGCCACGTGCCTGTCAGCCAAACCACGCACAGCCCCGTGCCAATAAGCTGTGCCATGGAAAGCCCGGCCCGATGGCGTGCAGCCCTGCAAGGACACCCCATGCCATGCGCAGCCCGTCCCAGCCACGCACGGCAGGGCCGAGCCACGCGTGGACAAGCCCCGGCCACCCTGTGCCAATGCGGGTCTCTTCCCCGCCCCAGACCTGCTGCGTGTCACCAACCTGCGGGTGAACCTCACCAAGCTGCACACGCTGGGGGACAACCTGCTGGACTCGCGGCGGGAGATCCGGGAGAAGTACTACTACGCTCTCTACGAGCTGGTGATGCGCGGGAACTGCTTCTGCTACGGGCACGCCTCTGAGTGCGCCCCACTCAGCGGGGCCCCGGCCACCACCGATGGCATGGTAAGGCCATCTGGCCCCACGTACCCTTGCTGGAGCCAAGTGGCTGCACTGCCTGGTCCCACAGCCCCTCACCATGGTGTCCCGGCAGGTGCATGGGCGCTGTGTCTGCAAACACCACACGCAGGGGCTGAACTGCGAGCGCTGTGAGGACTTCTACCATGACCTGCCCTGGCGCCCGGCCGAAGGCTCCAGCACCAACGCCTGCCGCCGTGAGTGCCCCATGCTGGCACCGGCTCCTGGCATGGAGATCCCAGTGCCAGGGCTGGTGGGCTGCATCATGCCAGGGGGGTTGGGGTGCTGCAGGTTTTGGTTGGGTGGGATTGGCGTCCTGCAGACTGGCTTTGGGGGATCTTGGATGCTGTAGTCTGTGGTTTGGGGTTGGGGTGCTGCATACTGGAGTGAGGGGGGTCAGGGCTGGGGATGTTTGGCAGTGGGGAAGTTGGGGTGCTGCATGCCATGCTGCCATGCCATCCCTGCAGGCTGCGACTGCAACGAGCACTCCCGGCGGTGCCACTTCGACATGGCCGTCTTCCTGGCCACGGGGAACACTAGTGGGGCCGTGTGTGATGGCTGCCAGCACAACACCATGGGTCGCCGCTGCCACCTCTGCAAGCCCTTCTACTACAAGGACCCCAGCAAGGACCTGCGGGACCCCGCAGTGTGCCGAGGTCGGTGCTAGGTGGTGCGTGGCATGGGGCTGGGCCGGAAATGGGGGGGTCAGGCTGTTGACCCTGCCTGTGCCCCCAGCCTGTGACTGTGACCCCGAGGGCTCTCTGGATGGGGGGCTGTGCGATGGCGCTGACGACCCAGCCCGAGGGCTGATTGCGGGGCAGTGCCGCTGCAAGGAGCACGTGGCTGGTCCCCGCTGCGACCGCTGCAAACCCGGCTTCTTCGGCCTCAGCGCCGCCAACCCGCAGGGCTGCCAGCGTAGGTACCAGGGCAGCACCCGCCGGCATCGGGGCATGTGGCTCAGCCCCTCCAGACGGTGCTGGCTTTCCGTGCAGGGTGCCAGTGTGACCCCCGTGGCACGGTGGCTGAGGGCAGCCGGTGTGACCCCGTCAGTGGCGAGTGCTTCTGCAAGCGGCTGGTGACCGGGCGCAGCTGTGACCAGTGTCTGGTGAGAGGGGCTGTGCCAGGGGCCATACACGGCGCTTGGGGGCCGTGCTTGGTGCTTGGGACCATGGCACGGCAGCCAGATGTTTCCTGACACGCTTGTCCTCTGCAGCCCGAGTACTGGGGGCTGAGCCACGACCTCCCGGGCTGCCGGCCCTGTGACTGCAACGTGGGAGGTGCCCACAACCACCTGTGAGTCTTCGCGGGGATGCAGGGGGCAAGGGGCTTTCCCTGATGGCATCGGGGCTAACAATGCCACTGGGGTACCAGGTGTGCCGTGGAGACGGGGCAGTGCCAGTGCCGCAGCCATGTGGTGGGACGGCAGTGCGGCCAGGTGGAGCCCGGTTTCTACCGCATCAACCTGGACCATTACACCTATGAGGCTGAGGATGCTCGGCTGCATCAGGTAAGGGACAAAGGTGTGTCCCTGTAGGGGGTGACATTAGGGAGAGCAGGGCAGCAGCTGGCTCTTTGCAGGGTCCCCAGGCCACCAGTGGTGCCTGGTGGCCAAAGCAGTTTTCTCATCTCACAACTTCGCTTTGCACCAGGGCTCTGTGGTGGAGCGGGAACCCCCCACGGACCACCCAGCTTCGTGGACAGGAACGGGCTTTGCCCGCATGCTGGAGGGCGGCTGGGTGGAGTTTCACGTGAATAACGTGCCTTTCTCCACCGAGTATGATGTGATCATCCGCTATGAGCCCCAGGTGAGCGGGGCTGTATCACCAAATTGGCGGGTGGCGGTAGGGCGTGCCAGCCGGGGAGGATTTTTAGCACCATCTCCTTCTCCGCCGGCAGCACCCGGAGCCCTGGCAGGAGGTGAGGGTGAGAGTGCTGCGCCCCAGCCCCGTCTCTGCCAGCAGCCCTTGTGGAAACACCATCCCAGCTGATGACCAGCTCTCCACCAGCCTCCCCTCGGGTGCCAGGTGAGTGTCTCACCAGGACCGGACCGTGCCAGGGCTTGTGGGAGAAACCCAGCTGCCCGTGCTCTGCTTTACCTCTGCCCAGGTACGTGGTGCTGCCCCAGCCCATCTGCCTGGAGCGGGGCATCTCCTACACCCTCCGCCTGGAGCTGGGCTGTGCCAGCGCTCGGCAGGATCCCACCGCCAGCGTGCTTATCGATTCGGTGAGGGGCAACCTGGCAGGGGAAGAGGGGACACCAACCCTTCACGGGGCCAGGACGTGGCTGTAGGGGACATGGGCAGAGACTGGCATCGCACTGACTTGTCCCCCAACCCCGATTAGCTGGTGCTCGTGCCCCGTTACTCCTCGCTGGAGATGTTCATCGCGGGTGACCCTGGCTCCATGGAGCGACGGGAGACCTTTGAGCGGTACCGCTGTGCCCAGCCCTTCCACGCCGCGGGGCCCTCACCGGTGGCTGAGCCCTGCTCCAGCCTCCTGCATAGCCTCTCAGCCGTCCTGCACGATGGCGCACTGCGTGAGTACGCCCCTGTGCCCCCTCCCACACCCTGCAGTGGCCACTGCCAGCTCACACCGCTCTCTGCCCTGCAGCCTGCCTCTGCGACCCCCAGGGCTCGCTCAGCACCGAGTGCCAGCCCCAGGGTGGCCAGTGCCGGTGCAAACCCAACGTCATGGGACGGCGCTGCCACCGCTGCTTCCCGGGAACCTTCGGCTTTGGGCCTGGAGGGTGCCGAGGTGAGTGCCGTGGGGCTGTGCCACCCTGCTCTGGAGAGGAGCACCAGCACCCTAGGGCTTGGGGGTGCAGAATGCTCTCCACATGCTGGGGGCAGATGCCATGGGTGCCATGCCTTTCAGCGTGCCAGTGCAGCAGGGAGGGCTCGGTGAGCACCGTCTGCGACAGCACCACAGGTCAGTGTTCCTGCCGTGAGGGTGCCCATGGCCTGCGCTGTGACCGCTGCCAGCCCGGCTACTGGGGCTTCCCTGCCTGCCGGCCCTGCCAGTGCAACGGGCACACTGAGGACTGCGACCCCCGGACGGGCAGCTGCCTGCGCTGCCGGGACCACACGGATGGCGAGAGGTGCCAGAGGTAAGCGGGCACACACCTGGTCTCGGGCAGGGTGCCGACAGCAGCCCTGGCCCCCGCTGACCACCTGCCTGCAGGTGTGTGGCCGGGCACTTTGGGAACCCATCACTGAGCTCTGGGCAGCACTGCCGGCCATGCCCCTGCCCTGAAGGGCCTGGCAGCCTCCGCCATTTCGCCGCCTCCTGCTACCAGGACAGCCAGTCCCGGCAGGTTGTCTGCCACTGCAGTCCTGGCTACACAGGTGGGTGCCCGCCACAGTGTGCTCGGTGCCCTCAGGGGTCTCCCATCCCTGAGCACTGCCCAATGCTCTGTGCTGACAGGTCCCCGCTGTGATGAGTGTGCCCCCGGGTACTATGGGGACCCACAGCAGCCTGGTGGGCGCTGCCTGCCCTGCCAGTGCCACGATAACATCGACATGACGGACCCGGAGGCATGTGACCGGCGCACGGGACACTGCCTGCGCTGCCTCTACAACACGGCAGGGCCACAGTGTGCCGAGTGCCAGCCTGGCTACTACGGGGATGCCACACGGCACAGCTGCAGGCGTGAGTACCCATGGCCATGCTGAGAGACTTGCCTCCAGGACCTCTCAAGTCTGTGGGGACCACACGCGCCCATGGTTGCCCGTGATCATGTGCATCCCTGCAGCCCAGCCCTGGCACTGTGGCCCATCCTTGTCCCCATGCCCAGCTAATCCCATCTACATCCTCATCTCATGCCCATTCCTGTCCCATTACCATCCACCATGCCACCCTGGCTGTGTCTCCATCCCATCCTCATCCCATCTCTATCCTAATTATGTCCCAGTCCCATCTCCATCCTATCCCCATCAGTGGTCCTCACGCCATTCCCATCCCAACTCCATCCAGTCACCACCCTGTATCCCTGCCCAATCTCTGTCTCCATCCTGCTTTGTCCTGCCTCCACCCTCACCCGTCATCCTGTCCCCATCTCCCTCAATCCCCCATCCCTATCCCCATCCCTGTCCCCACTCAGCGCCTGTCTGGTTCCAGGTTGCTCCTGCAACACGCTGGGCACTGACCCCAGCACCTGCGGGCCCCAGCAGTGCCAGTGTGACAGGCGCAACGGGCAGTGCCACTGCCTGCCCCACGTGGAGGGCCAGAACTGCGACCGCTGCAGCCCCAACTTCTGGAACCTGGGTAGCGGGCAGGGCTGCCAGCCCTGCGCCTGTCACCCCCAGCACTCCCTGACACCCGCTTGCAACCAGGTGAGACAGGGACACGGCAAGGGGGGTGGGATGGGGCTGGGGGGAGGTGTGTGCTGCAGGAGTGCCAGCCTCGGCTGCGCCATGTCTTTCAGTTCACAGGGCAATGCTCGTGCCGGCCAGGCTTCGGGGGCCGGACCTGTACCGACTGCCAGGAGCACCACTGGGGCGACCCACGGCAGCAGTGTCGAGGTGAGAGACGGTGTGCCAGTGGGGGGTCCACAGTGAGCCCCACAGCACCCTGACCCCACTCTCCCTGCAGCCTGTGACTGCGACCCCCGTGGTGTTGCCAGCACCCAGTGTGACCGTGGCAGTGGCCACTGTGACTGCCGGCCCGGCATCTCCGGAGTCCGCTGTGACCAGTGCGCCCGTGGCTTCTCTGGCACTTTCCCCGCCTGCCAGCCCTGCCACCCCTGCTTTGGGGACTGGGACCGGGTGGTGCAGGACCTGGCTGCCCGTACCCGGGCGCTGGCGCAGCGGGCCAGCCTCCTGCAGCACACCGGAGCCACCGGCGTCTTTGAGAGCACCTTCCGTCGTCTTGAGGAGAGCCTGGCTACCGTGCGTAACGTGGTGGCCACCCGCAATGCCACCGCCGCCACTGCTGCCTACCTGACGCACACCACGGAGGGGCTGCGGTGAGCACCCAGCATGGGGCATGGTTCCCAGGGTGGCCCTGGGGAGCAGGTTATCACCCCCTTGCCTTGCAGGCAGCAGATCGGGGAGGCAACGGAGAGGCTGACACGGCTGGAAGGGGAGCTGACAGCTGCCCAGGATGCCAACTTCAATGCCAGCCATGTGCTGAGCACAGTGGACCGGGGTGCCCGTGCCCTCAACCACAGCCTGCAGGACCTGGAGCAGAGGCTGGATGCCCTCAAGACCTCCAATTTCCTCGGTGAGCCATGTCACCAAACCGAGCTGGGGTGGCAGGGACGTGGCTGGGGTGGGGGGGTCTGACAGTGCCCCCTCCATCCCCAGGTGCCTACGACAGCATCCGCCAGTCCTACGGGGAGTCACGGGAGGCTGAGCGGCAGGTGGATGCCTCCACCCGTGCTGTGCCCAGCCCTGTCAGCACCTCGGCAGCCACCCGGCACCGCACCGAGCAGCTCCTGGCCAGCCGGCGGGATGACTTCAACCGCCAAAACGCGGCCAGCCGACGGGCGCTGATGGACCTGGCAACTCGAGCACGGGCACTGAGCCTGCACCCGCTCAATGAGAAGGTGGGGTGCAGGGAGGGGAACTGGGGGGATGGATGGAGCCCAGAGCCACCCTGAGACCACGCTGCCTTGCAGGTCTGCGGTACAGTGGGTGACGTGCCCTGTGCCGAGAGCCCCTGCGGGGGAGCCGGGTGTCGGGATGAGGACGGGGGGCGGCGCTGTGGGGGTCTGAGCTGCGGCGGGGCCGTGTCCACGGCTGACAGTGCGCTGGACCGGGCACGCCATGCCCAGGAAGAGCTGCAGCGGGCAGCCAGCGAGGTGGCCCAGCTCTCCCACAAGGTGTGTGGCACAGGGGCGCTGGGTGAGAGCAAGTGGCATGGCACAGCCTTGGGAGCTGGCGCTGAGTGTCTCTGCCCCTGCTCAGGTGGCAGAAGCCAAGGGGAAGGCAGATGAGGCCCGGCTGCGGGCACAGGAAGCCCTGGACAAGGCAAACCAGACCAGGGCCTGGGTGGAGAGCTCCAACAAGGAGCTGCGGGAGCTCATCAGCCATGTCAAGGCCTTCCTGAGCCGTGAGTGATGGCGTGACAGGGGGGCTGGCTGCCCCTGCCTGGCACTGCACCACACTGCACAGTCCCCACACTGCATGTGGGCTGTCCCCACCACCGCACAGCCCCTGCCCCATGCTGTGTTGCATGGTCCCTGTCCTGCCCCAACCATCCCATGCTTCCCCCCAAAATGTCCCCTGCCCCCCTGCCTCCCTGCCTCCCTGCCCTTCCCCATGCTCCTTCCCCATGCTCCTTCCCCATGCTCCTTCCCCATGGCTCCCCCTGCCCTCTACAGCCCCTCGGTCTGCATGTCCCCTCCTCCCCTGGGTGCTGCTGGCAACACGCTGACATCTCCTGCCTGCAGAGGAGGGGGCCGACCCCGAGAGCATCGAGGTGGTTGCCAGCCGGGTGCTGGAGCTGTCACTCCCTGCCGCGCCGGCCCAGATCCAGCGCCTGGCCGAGGAGATCAAGACACGGGTGCGCAGCCTGGCCAGTGTGGACGCCATCTTGGAGCAGACAGCCGGTGATGTGCGCCAGGCAGGGCAGCTGCTGCAGGATGCCCAGCGGGCCAGGTGAGGCTGGGGACATGGGGACATGGCTCTCCTCGAACCCCCCTACTCAGGCTGGCACTGAGGCTGTATTGCCCTGGCTGCAGGTCACGGGCAGAGGGTGTGCGGGGCACAGCTGAGGCGGTGCAGCAGGCTTTGGAGGAGGCACGGAGAGCCCAGGGCATGGCTGAGGAGGCGCTGCACCATGCTGCCAGAGACATCCAGTACAGCGAGAGAGCTCTCGGCACGGTAAGGACCCAGTTGCCATGACCTCAGCCCCATGGGGACAGGCAGGGTCCCCTCCCTATCATACAGGTACCCTGACCATCCCCGTCCCCCATGCCACCGGTCCCCAGATGCAGGACCAGACAGCGAGCACAGAGCAGTGGCTGGCAGGTGCGATGGGGCGGATTGGGGTCCTGGATGGGCAGACAGACATCCTGAAGGTGAAACGTGCCAACAACAGCCTGGCAGCCACGCGTGCCCAGGAAGCGGCCAGTGCTGCAAGGGACCGAGCCAGTGAGGCCAAGCAGGTGCGTGAGCAGGGTGTGCAGGAGGCGGGCAGGGGCCCTGCCGGGGCCCTGCCGACCTGCCCTGCCCTCACAGGTGCTAGAGGGGCCACTGCGGGACCGTTACCGGACGGCGCAGGAGTTGGTGCAGCACCGGGCGCAGGGTGCACGGCAGGCGGGCAGCCGGGCACAGCAGTTGCGGGATGAGGCTGCTGGGCTGTTGCGGGATGCCCAGGACAAGCTGCAGCGGCTGCGAGGTAAGGCCCTGGGTGGTGGGTAAGGGGGTGGAAGGCAGCAGGGGGCCGTGCTGACCCGTGTTGCCCCCATCTCCACAGCACTGGAGGAGGCATATGAGCGGAACGAGCGGGTGCTGGATGCCAAGGCAGCCCAGCTGGGCGGGCTGGAGGCCAGGATGAGGGAGGTGCTGGCCACCATCAACCAGCAGGTCCAGATCTACAACACCTGTCAGTGATTCCCTGGAGGGGGCCCGGATCCCCCCGCCTTGCCCCTGCCCCTCCTCCGCCTGCCCCCCAAGTGGTGGGCAGGGTGTGGGGGCTGCAGGGACCATTCCTGTGTGAATAAAGTTAGAGAAGCAAGACTGTTTCACCTCTGCCCCGTGCCGTGGGCCCCCATCTCCTCCACCCAGGTGTCCCCACGGTGGCCTCCCCAATTACCCAGGGTGGGACCTACTCGCTGCCACCCCCCTGGCTGTTGGAGTGGCTGTGGGTCTGGGGACACAGCAGCGAGGCCCGGGGAGGCGGCGCCGCCCGGACCGTTGCCATGGGAACGCCCCGGCAGCCGCGGGCCGGGTCGCACCCTCGTGGGAAAGGGGGGGAATCGCCCCTCAGACGCCGTGATTACGTCACGGCATGCGTCGTTGCCATGGCGCCGGCGGGAGAGGGGGACGGAACGGAGCTGGCCGGCGACCCCCTGCCGCGTGTCACGTGACCCTGCCTTCCATCATCCCTCCCCCGCCTCCGCGCGCTTCCGCGTCACGTGGTCTCGCCCCGCCGGCTTCCGGAAGTGCGTCACGGGCTCGGGGCCTGTCTCCTGAGTCGGCCCGCTCGGAACTTCGGCTGGAAACAAAACAGACCGGAGCGGCGGGCGGGGCCGTGAGTGCGGGGCGGGACGGTGGCGGCGGGGCTGTGCGGGGAGGAGAGCGGCGGCCGGGATGAGGGCCGGAGCCGCGGCGGAGGCGGCGGGAGGGCCGGGGTCGGGGCAACGGGGAGCGAGGCGATGCGGGAAGAGGCGGTGGATGGCGGCGTGAGAGGGGCCTGAGGCGAGGGGGCTCGGGGTAAGGCGAGGGGTTCGGCAGCCATGGTCAGGAATCGCGGGGCTGGGCCGCTGCCGTGGCCTGATGCTCTGCCTGCGTGGGGGCACTGCCTGGGCCTGCGGGCCGCGGGCCCTTGGGCAAAAGCACAGTTTCCCGTCCCTTTCTCCTCTTCTGAGGCCCGGCAGCAGCGCAGGACGGGCTGCGGACCCGCCGCCGGCTACTGTCTGCTCAGACTGGTCTTCCCCAGAGACTTGTTAGAGCCTAAGGGGAGCTGGGCCTGCCGGGCTCCCCACGCAGCACAGCTGTAAGGGCTCGCTGCTGGCACAGTGATTTCCACGTAGGTTGGAAACATTATGTGTGTCAGTGCTGGGTTTGGTGCCCACCCTAAGCAGTTCCGTGCGTGTCCTGGCTCAGCCTGTGCATCAGGCACGCTGAGAAACTGTAGTAAAAGAGGAGCTTGAGTCTTGGAACTTCTGATCCCTCAGGGGGACAAAGAGCAGAAGGGGACAAAGAGCAGAAGGTGACAAAAGTGCTTGTGTGCATGAGTGTTTCTGTTGGCTCTATTTATTTGGGATGTGGAGAGCCAAAACTCCATGGAAGGATGAGGCTGGGAGATACGCAACCTTTACAGTGTACCCCAGTAAAGGCCTTTGGGTGCTGAGGGGTAGGTGCTGCAGGCAAGAACCAGGGGACCTCCTCCTGCCAAGTGCTAAATGTGCCCCAACACGAGGGGCAAATCGCATCTTGTTGTGCACCTTCTGCTGTCATTCCCTGAGCACTTAAACTAGCCTGGTCTGGTGATGCCATGGGAAGGAGCAGCCCTTCTTTTGCTCCTGTTCCTGACTTCTCCCTTTTCTCTGGCCAGCAAAAAAGTGTTTGTTCAGCCCCAATATGAACTGGGTCGGAGAACTGCTCTAGGGTTAGACAAACATGGCAGGAAGCAATTTTCCTCTGGCTGGTGTCTTGATCTGGTACGCGCTGCAGCCACGTGGGTGCTCGCACCGGCACGAAGGCTGGGAGAGCAGAGGACGAGGAGGCACCTCCTCTCTCAGCAGCATGGCCAGGCTTTCCCAGCTCAGGGAAGGATTGAGCAAGATGTTGTACAAGTGCCCAGCCCATCGGGTGCTTCTCAGAGGTACACCTGGCATCCAGCCAGAGTGGCCTTTCACCGTCTCTCCCTTGCAGCAGCTTCTACAGCGCTGACATTAGCAGTGTCAAAACCTCTGTGCCCCTGCACACCTGGGGGGTGAATGTCCTACCTGGCTGCACGTCTCCTGGTGGCAGAGAGGCAGGAAGCTTCAGGGATTAGGATAGGTGAATAGGAATTACCTGTGTTTTGCCTGTACTCCTCCAAAACCCCACGGTGTCCACAGTGGCCTCAAGCCACCATCAGTCTGGCAATTGGGATTGGGCAGAGCTCCACTGCTGCTTGGTTCCTGCCTGCCGTTAGGAATAACTGTCAGCAAAGCACCTGAGGGAGCCAGGCCTTTGGTGAGGTGCGAGAGCATCAGGCTTCTCCCGGAAGAGTGACAGCAGACACGTGACCCTGGCTGTCTTCCTCACCCCTTCTGGGGCAGAGAGAGATCTCTTCTCAGCCCTTTAAGAGCCTTGTCAGAGCTTGATGTTACCCTGTGCCATCCCTTCGGAGGTGCAGGGGAGAGGCAATGGAGCCTCGTCTGGCCTTGCATAAAACAGTTGTTGCTTCTTTTCTTCTGCTCCTCTGGAAGCTCTCACCCTAGAGGCAAAAAAAAATTCACAAAAAAAAAAAAGCTTTCCTATGTTTGCCAAACCCAGGTTAGCTTTCTCAGCACCAGGAAGCATCTGTAGCTGGCATGTTTTGGTGTTGGTGGTGTTGGAAGCTGAACAGCAGCGTGCTGCTGAGCAGTGTCCTGCTGGCATCGGAGGCCCAGCCTTGTGAACCAGAGCCACGTTTGCTGCTGTAAGGGGCCCTTCCCATCCCCTCTGCAGCCAGAGGTGCTGCTGTGTCCCCGGGAGACCCAGTGTGTGTGACAGCGGGTGGGGGGCACTGCTGTCCTCCCACACGCTTCCAAGCTTTATGAGACTGATGCTGGACCCTGCTCAACATCCCTGTCTCAAGGTTGTTTTGGGTCTTTCCACCATGGGTAATGGGAGTTGCCTGTGCCAGGCAGCTGGACTGGACTCAGTGCTTGAGCTTTTCGCTTGGCTTTGGTGGCTCTTGGTTACAAGGGCGGGTTGGCCTGAAGATAAAGGGTTTGGGCTTGGTGCCTGTCATGGGGCTGGCTTTGCCAGAGCTCAGGGCAGGGCAGGACTGCTTTGCTCTCTGAACTTCCTTTCAGTTTGTGGCTACGACTCTGTGTTTATGGCTACCTATTGCCCTGAATGTTTCTAGAACACAAACACCCTGCAGAGCAGCCAGTGCGCTCAGTTCAACTGAGCACTTCCCTTGGAGGTGCCTCCTGCCCCCAGCTGTGCCCAAGCAGAGCTGTGAGGTCTGTGCCTGGGTGAGGGCAGGACAGGCTGCTCCCGAGGGCATGGGGAATTCCTGAGGGAGAGGCAGGCTCGGTGGAGCTGGGCTAAACCAAGAAGCTGTTAGGCTCAGCTCTGTGTCCTCAGACAGGAGCAGGACTGTGGGATGGGGTGTGAATCAGCACACTGGGAGTTGCTGCTGGCACCTGGGGGTGGGTAGGATCTGTGTGGCTGGGCCTGCTCTCCCACAGCAAACCCCAGCAGACCCGTGAGCACTACTGGGGTCAGGGTGAGGGAAAAAGCCTTCCCAGCTATCCGCTTTCACTACCTCTACGGAGGCACCTCGAGCAGGACCATCCTCAGTGAGTTATTTCAGCTCTCCTCTGTGGAAGCTGTAAACACCCGAGAATGAAACTGGAGAGCGAAACTGAGACCAGCCCCTGGGCTAGCAGCACCCAAACCCTTTAAGGGAGCTGGCTCTGCCTGGGAGGGCAAGTCAAAGGGGGCAGGGATGGGTGCCCTGCCCTCTCCCTGGGGCAGGCAGAGCAGAGGTGTCCTGTTTCCAGGCCAGGCCCCGCTGGTGCTGTCTGTAAACTGGAGGGGAGATGAATATGCAAGGTGCAGTCGTGCTGGTTAAGCTCCCAGCTGGTGGGCGGAGGGGGAGGAACCCTTCTCTTGCCAGGGAGCTCTGCTGTCATCTGTCACGGAGACTGTCCCAGGCCTGCTCCTGCTTCTCCCCTTTCTTCCTTCTTAGGGTGTTACTCGCTCCTGTTCCCGCCCTCTTACATGGGGCACTGTTTGACTGAAATAGATGCCACCCCAAGCTGTGGGGCAGGCTGCCCCAGTTGACCCTGGAGGCTTGATTTTGTGGATTGGGACCTCCCTATGTCCTCACCCTCAGCTCTACCTCTGGGTGTTAGTGCCGGTGGCTCCTCTGGGCTAGTGTTGCAGTAGTGGGAGCCATGAGCATGACAATTGCTTTCCAGGTTTTTAATGAGTGCCACATAAGGAAGACCCCTGGTTGTATCTTGGGAGCTCTGACAAGCCCATGCTTTTGGCAGTAAGCGTTGTAACAGCTGTGATGAGGTAGGTTTCCTCACCAAGCACTGCATGGGGCTTCCCGTAAACACCGCAGTGAAGGTCATGTCAGGGCACTGGCCCTGTGAGGGCCTGGCGCTGGGGCAGAGAGTGGATCCTGATGCTGTTGGGCCTTCTCCACCCTCTCCTCCTGCCATGCTTGCTCTCTCCTCTCTTTAGGCCACTAGTTCCTTGCCAGAGGGTTTGATCACAGAGAGTCGCCAAGATAGCTGGGCCAGGAAGAAAACGTCGCACCCCTGACCCAGACTCCATTACTGACCCCGGCGGGCCGTTTGTGTCCTCCAAACGGCTGAAAATGTCCAGCAGCACCAATGCCCCTGGCCAGAGGAGAGTGTCTCGGGGCTTGGATGATGCCACCAACAAGAAGAAGCAGAAGGATCGAGCCAACCAGGAGAGCAAGGAAGGTGAGAGCCCCTTGGCAGTGCTGCGATGAGCAGGCCTGTGGTTTCTCAGCCCTGCAGGGTGGGAGCCTCGCAGCCATCTGCTGCAGGATAAGCAGATTTAACTAATCACTTCCTGCAGCTGATGGTAAACTGTCTGATGTGGGATTCTCTTTGGCAGAGTGTCCTCCCTGGACCTGTAACCTCCTTCCTTCAGGTGTTACTTAGCCCTGGCTATGTGAGGGAGGTGGGATCTGTGGCTTTGTTAGCTTAAGCCTGGAGTTGGCCTTGGCGGTTGTTTCTGGACCCTGGTTTCAGCTGAGGCAGAGATGCCCTGATCCAGAGGCAGTGAGACTGAAGCCTGCAAGTGCTCTTGCAGCTGGAGGCAGTGCTGCTTCCCCATCAGATGCCAGTGCCTGCCAAGTGTGGGGCCTGTGGGTGGAGCTGGTGCTTTAGCTTCTGTGTCAGGGCAAGGTGTGGCTCAAGTGGCATAGTTGCTGTGCAGTAATTCCCTCTGTAGCTGCCGTGTATCTGATGACAAAAGAGATGCTTCAGGTTCAGGCTCTGGCATGGAGCAGGGAACGCCTGCGGACAGGATACAAGCAAGAGTTCCTGCGGCCCTGGAAAATTGCTTGATTTCTGTGCCTGCTCCGTTATGATTGTTGTAACTTCAAAATCACAGGGTGTTTTATAGGCCAAGATAAACAAGTGCTTGCTGAGGCCTGTGCTGGAGCGGCCAGCTGCAGTCCCCAGTGCAAACCTCCACAGTGCAGAGAATGTAGCATTGTGACTTCTCTGGCATGGGAGTTGTGCTGCATCTCTGGTAAGGCCTGATCCTCTGCACCTTCTGATGCAAGGGTCCCATGCCCCTACTTTCCAAGGGGCTGTGGTATAGCCATGCTGCCTCTGTCCCCTCTGTGCAGGGGTGGTGAGGGGCCAGAGCAAGCTTCTCATACTGCCAGCCCCACCAGCACCTTTGCAGAAGTGACTGTGATGGTCAGCAGAGGTTTTCTGCTGTTTTGTAGCTCATGAAGGGAGGCAGTGACAGCCCTCTGGGCACTCCAGGGTGGAGGCCACAGCTCCCATTGCTCCTGTTTTCTCTGCTCCAGAATAAGGTGCTGTTGCTTTGAACCCCTTGCCTGGCAGAGCTCACTGCTTTGTGGGGGTGGAGCAGGCTTTGAGACATTTCTGGCTGTTGGAGGTAATCCTGCGGGGAGCAGGGATTAGGTATCAGGTTGGTTTGGCTCCCCAGCCTGATCTGGAAGGAGGTTTTGGCTATGGACATTGGCAGCTTGTGCAAAAATGGGAATGCTAAAGTGCAGTTGGGCGTGGTTCTCTTATTACAGCAGAATTGGTTTAAGCCAATAACCAAAAATCAGGTTCTCCTTGTCAGATCAAGGTAGGACTCCTCTGTACAGCTGAGGGCCTGGTGCACTGAGCCAGGACACACAGCCTAGTTGCCACAAGCCCAGTACTGAGATATCCCTCAAGGCAGCACTGTTTGTGCAGTGCAATGATGTTGTGTTGCTTCAACTGTGGTGGTGGTTATACTGGTGGTGTGGTATGGCCCAGAGCAGTTGTGCTGGGGGCTCACTTGCTGTGGTGCTACAGGCAAGGGTCTGGGGAAGGGAGAGGTGAGGAAGCAGAGCAGGGAAATGAGCAGCACATGTAGCATGAAAGGCCTAGACAGAGGTTCAGGGGATAAGGAGATGACAAGTGAGATTTTGGGCATCAGCTTGCCGGCCTGTGCTCTGAGGTGACAGACTGACAGACCTGCCCGTGCTCTGCTTCTCTGCCCGCCAGTGTCTCGCCCTGAGCTCAAGCAGGCTGAGACTGCCCAGGAGAAGGACTCAGAGGAGGGTAAGTCAAGGTGTGCGCTGGCTGTCAGTGCATGGCCATAGAGTGCCCTTGCCAAGGGATCTGAAGCTCTCACCTTGTTGTTGTCCCATGCTCTAGCATTGAGCAGAACTAACCTGAGTGCTCCTTGCCACAGAGTTTGTCTTTAAGAGGATGCAGCCTTCCCAGGGTCCAAGAAGGATGCACGTGTCTGGGAAGGGCTGTCTGCAAGGAGGAGGCCCTGAGCATATGGCAGGCTGCTTCTGACTCGGGTGTTGTGGTGCTGCTGAGCACAGTCCTGGGATGTCTTGATGCCCACATCTGTCCTGCTTGTTTCTGAGCAGGGAGCTGGGCTGGGAAAATCTCAATCTGTGTCACCCAGGGAGTGCTGCTGGCTGGTTTCTGCCTGGTCCAGGCCTGCTTTGAGGGCAGATGGAGTAGCATACCTTTATGCCACAGAAGGCAGAAAGAATCCGACTGAAAAGAAGGTGACTGAAATCACCTTTTTGCCTTGAAGACTTCAGAACACCACAGGGCCAGGCCTGGAGCCTGGCAAACACCTGATGGGGGTTTCTGCCTGCAGTGGAGTGATGGTGCCACACCACTTTCTCCCTGGATGTGGCCTGCTTGCCCGGCTGGCCAATCCACCCACGTTTCAGCCGCGGTAACAGTGCTCACCTAGCAGGAGTATGGTGCTTTGGTGATTACAACTGGGCTGCTCAGTTTGCATATGCAAAGAGGAAGCGGTAATTTCTGGTTGTGGGCAGAGTCCACTTGAATCCCCTGGAGTAATTCTGTGGCTTCCTTGTTCCCTGGGGAAAGCAGCAATTGCTTTGTAGTTGGCAGGAGCCACCCCTTCTTCCCAGCTGCTGCTGCTGCACGTGACAGGGCCCAGAGCAGCTCTGCCTTTCTGCTCTCTCTGGTTCCCACCAGGATTCACCTGCCCAGCCGCAACAGTTTGTGGCCTCTCTGAGGAGAGCAAGTTGCCAGCGTCCATTTGATTGGCATGATCTGTGCTCCCCGTGTTGACCTCCTTGAACTGAGTGTGCGTCCAGGCTCTTGTTTGCCAGCCAAAGAGTGGGTACTGCAGGCTCATGCCCCAGCGAGTGGGTTGACACTTCCCTCCCTCTTCCTAGAGCTGCTGCTGGACTGGAAGCAGAACGCTGATGAGATCATTGTCAAGCTGAACTTGGGCAGTGGAGCTCTCAAGGTGGAGGATGTGCATGCGTCTTTCACCGACAAGGACTGTTTGCTCAAACTACCAGGTACGGGGAGTAGAGGGACGCATGCAGGCATTTCTTCAGCAGGGCTTGCACAGCTAGATATGGGGCTGATCCAAAAACCTTCCCTTCGGAGGCAGTGCCCTGCTGTCAGCTGGCACAGCCTCAGCCAGCCGGCAGGGCCGAGAGGAGAGCAGTCTAAAAGAAGAAGGGTATAGAGCTGAGGAGGGCAGGAGCTGGCATCTGTGCCAAGTGAGCAAGCACCCACTGACTGCTGTGCTGGTGCATTTCTGTCCCCTGCTTGCTGGGATGACTGAGTCGGCCCCGGGTACCCCTTGGAAAAGTGACTGTGCCCCTGAGGGCAGAGAGGCCCAGGGCCTTCCCTCTGGGAAGGAGGCCAGCCAGATGTACAAAGCAAATCCGGGGAAGCTGGCGTTACCCTGAAGGCTCCTGGGGTATGGTGGCAGTCTGCCTGCAGTCTTCTTGGCTCTGGATGAGTGATCCTTGGGGCAGGTGAAAGGGGGCTGTGGTTAGGTGACAGCTCTCTGGAGCACTGCCTGAGATGCTGGTTACCCTCTGCTTGCAGATGGGCGCCAGTGGAGCTGTCAGTTTTACGAGGAGATTGAGGGCTCCTGCAGCAAGATCCAGTGCAAGAAGGGCAACTTTCTACACCTTGTGCTTCAGAAGAAGATACCACTCCATAACTGGACTTCGCTTCTGGTGAGGAGGGGAGGATCTGCCATTTGAGGGAGTTTATTGAGCTAGGGGGAGGGTTTCGCTCCCTGCTCTTGAGCTGGTCAGGGAGCAATGCGGGGCACATCCTGCATCCACGTGCTTCCTGAGGGCAGTGAGCCAGCTGCCTTTGTTCTAGGGAGGGGGGTGTCATCATATCCCTGTTCCTGCCTACCACATAGCCTCCAGGTTCTGTAGCAGAACCCTAGTGCGTTCAGGGACGGGGAAGTGAATGTAAGGGGTTGGCAAAGAGTGTGAGAGGTGCTGCTGGCTGGATACCTTCCCACTGTGCTGCACTGCTTTTCACAGAAGAAAAGGAAAGATGGGTCCAAAGAGCTGGCCAAAGGGGCCGCATGCTGGGAGAATGGGAAGGAGAAGGCTGCTTCTACAGAGCTGGCCCCTGAAGAGCTGAGGGCTGAAGGCACAGAGCTGCCGAGGTCCCGGCGGGAGCCCTCCAACCCCAAGCGCGCTCCGGCAAGAAGTGAGGCCCTGGGAGGGAAAAGCCCAGGCAGCCCAGGGACACAGAGTGGCCCCAGTGCCAAGCGGGCAGTATACCTCAAAGTGGCTCCTGCTGAAGAGGAGCCAAATGCCAGAGTCACTGGGAGCGTGGAACCCAGCAAAGGGCACAGTGGGAGGACAGGCAGCCGCCGCAATGGCAGAGCCAGCCAGGTTGAAGGACCTACAGCCCTCACGGACCTCGCACCGCCACTGGAGAAGGTACCTAGGACCAGCTGAATGGGGCACCCCTACTTCCTCAGCCTCCACACAGAGGATGCTGTTTGCACAGGGACCCATTGGTGCTGATTGACGTGGACTCTGGGGGTCCGTGGGTGGTGCTGGGGGCTGGCATGGGCCTGGCTGTGGTAAAGGAGAGGGTGACATGAGGACCTTACAGTCACTGGGCTGAGTGTGTGCTCTGGTACTAATAAGGCTGAGCCGAGCATGGGATGTGGGGTTGAAGCAGGTGGTGTGGGGCTGTGCCTGCCTGGCTGGCAGGAGTCATAGCAGGTGAGCCAGGGCAGCTTAGGGGTGACAGTGTTTGTTTTTCACCATGTCCATCTGTCTTGGAAGGCTGTGGTTTTGACCAAGGAGGCTGTTCCCGTGGAGATGCCACCTCTTGCAGCTACCACAGAGGTGTTTCCCCACCGTGTTGCCACCTGTGTGGAGAAGAGGGTCCTGCAGCCAGGCAGCCCTGCTGAGGCCTTGCGGGGCCGGGACTGCACGCCTGTCCTGGGAGAGAGCTCTAAGGCTGTCCCAGTGGCCACCCCTCCCCTGGGCAGAGATGGTGAGAAGAGGGACTGGTCCAAGGATGATGTGGCTCTGGAAGCAACGGCTGATGGTGAGTGACTGGAGCCCAGGGATCAGCCTGGTTGGGAAAGTCCATCTGCTTGGGACCTCTCCTGGGTCAGCCTGCAGTGCTGTCTCAGTGTGCAAAGAAAGTCATGTCTCTCTCCACGGCTTTTCTCACTCAGAGCCGGAGCCTTTTGTGAGTCTGAGCTTTGTCAAGAATGACTCGTACGAAAAGGGCAACGACCTGGTGGTGGTGCATGTCTACGTGAAGGAGATACACAAGGAAACGTCCAAGGTGTTGTTCCGGGAGCAAGACTTCACACTGGTGTTCCAGACAAGGTACAGGCATGCCTTGGGATGGTGCCAGGCTGGCGCAGAGCAACTGACTGTGGCCAGGCTACTTACTCACTTCTCACTGGCTCCCAATTTCTTTGCAGTGACACAAACTTCCTTCGCCTCCATCCTGGCTGTGGGCCCCACACAGTGTTCCGGTGGCAGGTGAAGCTCAGGTATGGCTCCCATCCTCTTAGCCTGCACTGGGGCAAGGGAGCTGAGAGTGCAGAGCTGGAGCAGGAGCCAGTCCTGGCTGGTGGGTCTGTGCAAGGAATGCTCATTTCTGTACCCGGAGGTCTCCCTTACACCGTGCTGCACTGATGCCACAAGCCTGAGCTGCCTCCACTCTGTGTGGTGGCTTGCAGGGAAGGAAATCCCGGTGCCTCCTTGCCCACAGTTCCCCCAAGCCTGTTCCAGAGCTCTTGAGGACAGAGCCTGACCAGCCTGTGTGCTTTTTGGGTGGGATGTCCAGTGGGAGGGGCATGTGGAGAATAGATTGGCCAGGAAAGGGGCCCTTTGTGTGGCCAGGCTCGAGGGTTTCCATCCTGGTTTGCCAGAGCTACCTCAGGAATGGTGCTAGCCGGGTCCCTACTGCCTGGAGGCCGTGGCCCTGCCTTGCAGAGGCTTTGGTGTGTCTCAGGCTGCTGGGGAGTCTGGGGCACCCCCGAACTTGCTGTGTATCTTGCAGGAACCTTATTGAGCCGGACCAGTGCACATATAACTTCACAGTGTCTCGCATTGACGTTTGCTTGAAGAAACGCCAGAGCCAGCGCTGGGGGGGTCTGGAGGCTCCAGCCACACGAGGTCTGCACCCTGCGTTTTTGTCTTGCCTGCCTTCTGCACCCCAGTGGGGCAGGGGCCCTCCTCACCACTGGCAGCAGCTGGATGGTGCCAGATCCTCCAGTGAGGGGTTGTGGGGAGGGAGAAGGGCTGAACGGGTGCAAGCAGGAGGGGTGTAGGGCAGGGTGAGCCAAGCTCTAGGGGAAGGGCACGGCTGTTCCCCTTGCTCACGGGGCAGTCGGGTAGGAGAGAGCCTGTGTGTGAGCATGGACTGAGTGGCTCAGCCCTGCCGTGGGCAGCGCATGGTGCTGCTAACCACAGGCCCGCCCTTCCCCCTTTTTAAGGTGCAGTGGGTGGTGCAAAGGTTGCCATGCCTACAGGCCCTACCCCTCTGGACAAGAACCCCCCTGGCAGTAACCAACACCCCCTGTCCAGCAAGGAGGAGGCCCGAGCCAGCGACAAAGAGAAGCCACGCGTGGAAGATGGGGGTCTGGATGGTGTGGCAGCTCGTACAGCCCCAGAGCATGTGGCAGTAAAGCAAGAGCCTCACATCCCCTCGGTGAGTAGGGCTGCGTTGGGTAGGGTGGCAGGGTGAAAGGGAGGCCCGCTTGTCCCTCTCGTGGGACCCCAGATCCTCCGTGGTGCTTTGGGAACTGGCAAACTTCCTGGAGGAGGAGGCAGCACTCTGCCATCATAGCTGGCAGGACTTGTGGTAGCAGTTGGCCTGTCTCTCCCAGCCCTGGTGGGAGATGGTGTGATGGCTTTGTCCCAGTCATGTCTGAGGGGTGTCCTGAGCTTTTGGTTTCCCCTGGTATTCTCCGGGAGACTCCCTGAGTGCAGCACCCTCACACCTACCTTTGCTTTGGCAGCCCAAACCAACATGCATGGTGCCACCAATGACACACAGCCCTGTGAGCACTGAGAGTGTGGAGGATGATGAGGATGAGGATGAGAAGAAGAAGGTGTGCTTGCCTGGCTTCACGGGGCTAGTGAACCTTGGCAACACCTGCTTCATGAATAGCGTCATCCAGTCCCTGTCCAACACCCGGGAGCTGCGTGACTACTTCCATGGTGAGTCTACACCAGGAGCCCAGCACAGCCCTGCCACTCAGATGGTGCAGCCAGTGTCACCCTCTCTCTCCTGTGTCTCTTACAGATCGGTCTTTTGAGTCAGAAATTAATTACAACAACCCACTGGGGACAGGGGGACGCCTGGCCATTGGCTTTGCCATGCTGCTGCGAGCGCTGTGGAAGGGCACACACCATGCCTTCCAGCCCTCTAAACTAAAGGTAAGGCCACAAGCACCAGTGCTACACAGGAGCTGCTGTGGGTTCTTACCACTCCTCTCTGGGCACCTGGATGCCCTGCTAGTGCTGCTGAGAGATAGGTGGGTATGGGTGGGTGCAGCCAGGCTTTGTGTGTGGGACAGGCAACGCTGCCAGGGGGCTGCTGGCCAGCCCTGACTTCTGTGCTCCCCTGCAGGCAATTGTGGCCAGTAAGGCTAGTCAGTTCACTGGCTATGCCCAGCATGATGCTCAGGAGTTCATGGCCTTCTTGCTTGATGGCCTACACGAGGACCTCAACCGCATCCAGAACAAGCCCTATACAGAAACCGTTGACTCAGATGGAAGGCCCGATGAGGTGAGGATGTCCCTCCAACAAAGCCACTGTGGGAGGAGCCCTGGACCTGGGTGGTTTAGTGTAGTTCTGAACCCTATCTCCCCACAGGTAGTAGCTGAGGAGGCCTGGCAGAGACACAAGATGAGGAACGACTCTTTCATTGTGGACCTTTTCCAGGGCCAGTACAAATCCAAGCTGGTGTGCCCAGTATGTTCAAAGGTAGGGTGGCCTTGGAGGCTCTGTCCCTGTCCTGGCTGTGCAGCAGCAGACTCCTGACCCTCAGAGAGCACAGGCCAGAGGACAAAGCTGGGTCTTGGGGCTGCTGGGGTGCTGCCTCACTGATCTCAGCCACAAGCACTTCCCACAACTGACTGTGCTCTCATATCTGCAGGTGTCCATCACCTTTGACCCCTTCCTGTACCTCCCCGTGCCTCTCCCACAAAAGCAGAAGGTGCTGACTGTCTACTACTTTGCAAAGGAGCCGCACAAGAAACCAATCAAGGTGAATTACACTTATCTACTCGGGGGTAAGAGCCTGAGAGGGTTCCTGGAGGTGCCCCAGGCAGCTGATCATGTGCTAAGAGGCTGAGTTAAGGACCTGCATGCCTTGATATGCTGTGACTGATGGAGCATTTTCTTCTGGCAGTTCCTCGTGAGTATCAGCAAGGAGAACTCCAGTGCCATGGAGGTACTCGACTCAGTGGCCCACAGCGTGCGTGTGAAACCAGAGAACCTGCGCCTGGCAGAGGTGAGAGTGCCATGAGCTGCTCCTGTGGGCACCC
>BJBW01008934.1:124689-198746 GCA_004320125.1 Scolopax mira
GTGCTGAGCTGAGTGCAGCATGGTGGTGCTGTGGTGCTGATGATCCTGCAGCTCACTGTGGGGTTGAGGTCTGTGGCTTTCTCAGGAGAAGAAGTGTGGGGCAGCCTTTACATGGTCTCCCTCCACTGCTTTCCTGACAGGTGATCAAGAATCGCTTCCACCGCATGTTCCTGCCATCCAACTCACTGGACACGGTCTCCCCAACGGACCTGCTGCTCTGCTTCGAGGTGCTGTCCCCAGAGCTGGCAAAGGAGCGGGTGGTGGAGCTGCAGGTCCAGCAGGTAAGAGGGGATATTGGGACTGCCAGGAGGCATGCAGAGAGGCTGAGCCTGCAAGTGGGGCTGAGCAGGAGGGGGAGACCTGCACGCAAGGATGACAAGCTGCATTGAGCACAGTTGCCCGCCAAGGGTGCCTTCTCCTGCCCAATGGGTCCTTTCTCCTGCAGCGTCCGCAGGTGCCCAGCGGCCCCATCGCCAAGTGTGCTGCCTGCCAGAAGAAGCAGCTGCCTGAGGATGAGAAGCTCAAGCGCTGCACGAGGTGCTATCGAGTCGGTTACTGCAACGTGTGAGTTGGCTTGGTGCCTGTAGGGAGGGAGGGTCTTCTGCCTTTAAGGGCTGGATGGGAGAGCTCAACCCACTGGGAGGAGGTGGGATGATCCAGGCCTTTGGGAAAGAGCTAGTCTAGTTCCCTATGTCCCCAGCACACCCCTCTGGCCCTGCCGTGATCCTGCCCAGGGTGGTTGCGGATGCTGGGTTCACCTGGGACTCTGTGTGTTACAGGACGTGTCAGAAAACACACTGGCCAGACCACAAGGCTTTGTGCCGCCCAGAGAACATCGGTTTCCCCTTCATCATTAGCGTGCCGGAGTCCCGCCTCACCTATGCCCGCCTGGCCCAGCTGCTGGAGGGCTACGCAAGGTGAGGGTGCAGGGAAGGAGGGTGCTTCTGCCCCACAGCAAAGCTCAGCCCTGTGCTTGTCTGGCTCTGACTGCCACCTCCTTGCCCAGGTACTCGGTCAGCGTGTTCCAGCCTCCATTCCAGCTGGGCCGGATGTCACCGGAGCAGGGGCTGCAGCCTCTGCTCCCGGACAAGCTGGAGCCTCTGGCCAAGAGCAGTTGTGCAGCAGCCACCTCTGTCCCTGAGCTGGGGGATGAGGACAGGGCTTCCAGCCTCCTGCAGGAACCTCCGCTCTCGCCAGCTGTTCCTGAGCTGCACCCAGAGCAGGGGGACACCGGCACAGTCCGGAGCAAGGTCCTGGCAGCCAGGAGTTCCCTGCTGAGCTTGGATTCAGGCTTCTCTGAGCACATGGAGTCACAGAGTGACAGCTGTTGTGAGAAGGAACCGTCCTATGAGAGAGCCCTCAAGCCAGAAGGTAAGAGGGGTTGTGGTACTAACCGTGTCTGTGCCAGGAGCCCCCAGCAGACTCAAGACAAAACAGGAGCAGTTCTCCCTCCTTGGGATGACCTTCCACCACAGCATCTTTTCTTCCCTTGTGAGCTTGGTCCAGAGTCCCCTGGTGCACATCCTTGAGGCCCTGGGAGCTGTGTTTTGGCAGTGCTGCCCCACCTGAAATGCCTGTCTGCCCATCCTCTGCCTTGCCTTGACAGGGCCCACGGGGCAGAGCAGAGACTTGGCTAAGAAGGAGGCTGGAGTGTTGTGATGTGGGAGGAGTGAGAAGGCAGGGGCTGGCAGAAGCCTCAGAGTCCTGTGGGAGGGCAGAGCCCGGCGCGGGCTGAGCCCCTGGGGGCTGTGAGTGCAGCCTTTCCCTCGCTCTGACTCAGCTGCACGGGAGCAGCCTCTCGTGCTCAGCTGCCTGGCTGTCACGTTTCCAGACACTCGTCTCAGGATGGCAGCAATGTGCAGTGAAGGGGCAAGGCAGGCAGAGGAGCACAGCTTGCCAGGGGCAGGCGCCTGCTAAAAATAGTCAAGGACACGGGGCACGTGGTCGTGTCCCTGCAAGGCCGTAGCATGTGAGGTGGGGGTGGGGGGCACTGCAAATTCTTGGCCCCTACGCAGGGCAGACAGGCAGTGCCACCACAGATCTGTCCCTGCCTGTCCACAGCTGCCATCCCTGGGTACCAACACACTCCAGACTCGCTGAGTGCCCGCGCCACGCAGTTCTACATCAACAAGATTGATGCCACCAACCGAGAGCACAAGCTGGAAGATAAAGGTAAGACCAGAGCCCTGGAAGGTGCCACCTTCACCCCTCGCAGTCTCTGGCAGGGTGGTGGATCTGCCTGGCCAGGATGCCAGGGTCTGCATGACTCAAGGTGAACCCAGGTGTGACAATGGCTCCAGGCTGGACACGCTGCATCTGGCACAGAGAAGGTCAGGGCTCTGCTGCACAGAGGTGTTGCCTAGAAGCTCTTCTTGGGCATGACATTGCTACTCTCCTCAGCAAATAGACCAATTCCCTTCAAATCCCTGAATCCACAGAGGGTTTTTGATCTCTTGGTCGCATCTTGTCTGAATGGGATACCCACATCTGGTGCTGGTTATGTACCTGCTGCTGAGAGAGTTTGTGTCTGCCTTGCCCCACTGCCTGTGGGCTTATGACACGCTGGGGTGGTGAACCAGACCGTGCAGGTGCCCCACAAGGCCACTTGTCCCCTCCTGACAGTGCTATGTGATTGCTGTATTGGGGAAGGCAAGATTGTTCAGTAAGGTGGCCTGGTGTAGCCTGACAGGGCAGGTGTGTGAGATGTGCTCAACTTTGCAGGTGACACCCCCCTGGACCTGACAGATGACTGCTCCCTCGCCCTGGTGTGGAAGAACAACGAGCGCCTCAAGGAGTTTGTGTTGGTGGAATCCAAGGAGCTGGAGTGTGTGGAGGACCCGGGCTCGGCCAGTGAAGCAGCCCGGGCTGGCCACTTCACCCTGGAGCAGTGCCTCAATCTTTTCACCAAGCCCGAAGTCCTGGCCCCAGAGGAAGCATGGTGAGGAAGGTGGCAGGTTGGGTTCCAGGCTGTGGGCTCAGACAGCAGTGGGGGTTTCCCAGGAGCTGCCCAGGCCTGTGCACTGTTTCTTCTGGCAGCCAGGAGCGTTGGGCTGGCCTTCCCTGTGCTCTGGGGAGGGAGGCTAGAAGCCAGCAGGGAGCAGTGCCAGAGCTCCACAGAGCTGTGCTGGCCTGCCCCTGGCAAGGGAGGCTGAGACCTGGGGCTCTCCTCATACTGGTAACGAGCACACTCTCTTACCCCAGGTACTGCCCCAAGTGCAAGCAGCACCGTGAAGCCTCCAAGCAGCTGATGCTATGGCGCCTGCCCAACGTCCTCATCATCCAGCTCAAGCGCTTCTCCTTCCGCAGCTTTATTTGGAGGGACAAGATCAATGACATGGTGGACTTCCCCGTCCGGTGAGAGGCTGGGGGATGAAGTGCCTGTGCTGCCCTGCAGTTGGTCTTTCCCTGCCTAACGTCACCTGCCACGACTGTCCCTGTGTCTCTCCCCAGGAGCTTGGACCTGAGCAAGTTCTGCATCGGCCGTAAGGGCGAGCAGCAGCTGCCCATGTACGACTTGTACGCGGTGATCAACCACTATGGAGGGATGATCGGGGGGCACTACACGGCCTACGCCCGCCTGCCCAACGACAAGAACAGCCAGCGCAGCGACGTGGGTGAGGATCTGCCAGCCTCGCCGCCCTGCCTCTCCTGCAGCTGCGGGCCCTCTCCTCTCTTAACCCTTCTCTCTTCTCAGGCTGGCGGCTCTTCGATGACAGCACAGTCACCACTGTGGACGAGAGTCAGGTGGTAACCAGATACGCATATGTCCTCTTCTACCGCCGGAGGAACTCTCCTGTGGAGAGACCCCTGCCGGGGCACCCCCCAGACCACCGAGCTGAGCGCACGCCCTCTGCAGAAGCTGCTGCTAGCCAGGTGAGACCTTGTGTTCTTCTTGGCACTGTTGGAGCCACCGAGCCGTGAAACATGCTGAGGTGCCCACATGCAGGGCCCAACCTTCGGAGCCTGGCACAGCTGTGGTGTGATACCTGCCCCTCTTCGACACCGAAGAGCTTGTGTTAGCCAAGCGTTGGGGGCTGTCTTGCCCTGTTCTTGCTGTGTGCTTAGGTTGGTCCCTGCCCTGAGGGACCACAGGAGAGCTGGTTCCTGTCATCGGGGTGGGGAGTGCTGGTGGGAGGGCTCTGGAGGAGGCAGGAAGGGGGCCCAGCCTCACCGGGGTCTGCACTGAAGGAAGGCTGTGAGCGGTGCAGCAGGATCTGGCTGTGCCAGGGAGCGGTGAGAACTTGCCCTCCCCAGCTCCTCTCGAGGCAGGGTGGGGGACGCTTTCTGCTGGGGCCCAGCTTGGGGCCAAGCTAGGTGCAAAAAAGGCAAATGCCAGCGCTGAGCCAGAGGCCTGGCAGCCTCTGCAGGGTGCTGAAGAGAAACCTGCCAGAGCGAGCTCTGCTGCTGGGCCTCCTGGGAGGGAGGGGTGGGCCAGCTGGCGGCAGGGTGCTTTTGGCATGCTCCGGTGGGAAACGGGGGGGCTGATCTTTGTGTGAACGTCAGATGTGAAGGCCCAGACTGGAGTTCGATGCAGCGCCCACCTGGTGAGCCCCCCTGCATCACTGTGCTGTAGCTCTTCCCTTGGCACCCCTGTGGCCCTGCAGGGATTGAGGACGATGCTCATCTCATCTCTGGCACGGTGGCACATGTGTGCCCCGTCAGGTCCTTCTGTTCCTGGCCTCCTGGCCTGTCTGGCTCACACAGCCCTTGGCTTGGAGCTGGTTAGGCATCCCGGCTCTTCCCTCTCAGCTGGGGGACAGGAGCCCTGTCTCTGAGGTCAGGTGGTGTCCAGCATGTTGGTGTCTGCCTGCCTAGGCTGTTCCTGTGCTGGGGGGACTCTGCGTGTCCTGAAGCAGCCCCACTTGCTGTGGGGGCTAGCCTGGGCAACGAGAAGGCTGTGATAAGCATCCTGTGCTGGCATTGGGAGCCTTCAGGGGCCTGGGCAACACTGAGGCTCACTGTAACCCCCCCAGTGCTGGGGTTCATCAGATGTCCCCATGGTTCTGGGGCTCATTGGTCCCCCGACCATGCCAGATCCCCCGCAGCACTGGGGTGCACTGGATCCTGCCGGGGCTCAGCAGGTCCCCAAGCCCCTCGGACCACCCACATCCTCCCAGGCCACTGGGTGCCTTCTGGAGACCTGTGCCCCCAGTGAAGGGCTGGGCTGCGATTGGCTGCCTGTGGATAATCCTCCTGGAAGTTGGACTGTGATTGGCTGTTGGAACATCCACACCCACTGAAGCAGACCTGTGACTGGCTGTGCTGTGACCGCACCTCCTGCCGCCCCAGCTGGCTCTGGATTGGCCATCCTCAGAAAAGATCCTGTTGGGATCTGGAAAGCTTGGGCTGCGATTGGCTGCCTCCTGCCCCCTCGCCACCTGGACCCACCACTGCCAGAGCATCGGCTCCATCGGGATCTGGTTGCCTGCCTCATGGCCCTGCGAAGACCCTGCCTTGGCAAAACCTCCCACACGCCGGAGACCCCGAAGAGCCGCGGGGGCGGGTGCGACCGCGATGGTGCTGCAGGGGGAGGCGGGCTGGCTGGCTTGGCTGGGCACGGGGCTGGGCTCGCAGGCACCCGCCTGCCCCGGGGGATGGCGAGGGGTGTTGCCCGTTGTGTTCTCCAAGTGCTGACGCAGGTTTCCACATCGCAGGCTTCTCTGATCTGGCAGGAACTGGAGGCTGAAGAACAAGAGCTGCAGCTCGAGGCACCCCAAAGGCCTGCTAGAAACTCCTGGAGGCCCCGTGGCCAGAAGCAGAGTCCGGGCACCCCCCAGCACCCAGATGAAGGCTGCGTCAGATACTTCGTCCTGGCCACCACGGCCGCAATTGTCGCGCTCTTCCTGAACGTCTTCTACCCGCTCATTTACCAGACCCGCTGGAGATAGGCCCAGGAGAGCAGCCAGCTGCGGGAGCAGGGCTGCTGGGGCACACGCTGTCCTAGGATGCTGCACGATGAAGACGTCGGGCGGCAGGACAGAAACGGCCGGGAAGGACTCGCCAAGGGAAGCATGGGGCCGTCGGCTCCTGCCTGTCTGCTCTGGAATCTCCTGTGCCAGCTGGCAGGGCTGCGTGGCCAGCTCCCTGCCTTGCCAAGGTGCAGCCCAGAACCAGGAGTCCCTCAGCCCTCCCTCAACCCTTGCTGCCCACTGGGAGCAGGACGGACCTCGTAGCTACCTGCTGCTCAAGAAGGGACATGGCTGCTGCTGCAGCACAGCCAGGGGCTGGGAGCCCCCCGGGAATATTGACCACCGCTGCTTGGCTGCCAGGAAAGAAGTAGAGACCTACTGGAAAGCTGGAGCAAGGGCAGGATGCCCTGACACGGGTCCTGGTCTGGCCACCTGTCCTCGCTGTGCTGCTGTGGGCGCCTTGTTCTCCCCAGGGCTGGTGTGACCCGTGGCTCCTGGTGCCAGCTGCCCGCGCACCAGGAGCTGTGCGTGCCGCACCCCTGTGCTGGGACAGAATGCACTTGTCACCAAGGGCTTGTGTGCTCCTCTCCCCCAGGCAGCTGCTGGGGAGACTGGCAAACTGGGCTGTGGTGCCCATGGTGAGCACCCACCTCCCTGGGCTGCTGGCTTCCACCAGCACTGTGGAGTGTGTGGGCTGTCCCCCACTGGCTGCATCTTGGGGGGGTGGGTTTCTGCTAGGGGAGCATAGTGTGGCACCTTGTTTGCGAGGGGACCGGCTGCTCATGTGGGGGAGAGACGTGGGGTTGGGAAGTGCAGGTAGGACCTTGGTGTGTTAATAAAGCCAGGTTTTCCAAAGAGACGTAGCATTCCCTGTCCTGTGTGGTGGGACCTCCGCAGTGAGGCAGGGACTCTGCCCCAGAACCTTCTCCAGCACGGGGGCAGGTGCCGGTGACCTTCCTGTGCCTGAGGCAGCTGCTTTAAGTGTCTCTGTACAAGGTGGTGACCCTGCCCTTGTACACCCCGTGTGGCAGCAGGCTCTGGGGAGAGCTCTTGCCTGCCACTTCCTGGGGCAGAGACTGGGCTCTGGCTCCCTGGCTGTGGGTAGCAGCCCTCGTGGGACACATACAGGGCACGGGAAGCCTGGTGAAGCTGGTGGCACACGGTCCCACGGGGCTGGGCACAGGCTGCGTCTCCAGCGGTGTCTGACATTGAGACGTGTTGTCCTTGGCTGAGCGTGGCTCAGACAACTCGGGTGTGTTTGGGTGCGAGAGGTGACTTCAGAGCCCTGTGACTTCCTTTTCCGTCTCCGCTGCTGTCCCGCTGGCTGTGTCCTTGGCTGGCTCAGGAAGGATGCTTGGCAGGGAAGGGGGTCGCCCTTCTGGCTGGGGTTTGAGCTGGACAGCGGGGAACCTAGGGCTCCCCCACCTCCATCCTGCACCCCTCTTGCATGTACGTTTCTGTATCCCCTTCCTGCCCCCCCCCTCTGCCGAGTGGGTTCCTCCCCAGGCTGGGGGGGGCTGTGCCGTGGTCATGAGGTGCCGGTCCTGGAACAGTCGCCTCATTGTCTGCAGCCCTGGGGCTCGGCGGCTTCCCCTGCTCGCCCACGGCGCTGGCCTCATGGGGCTGAGTCAGTGCCCGGCGCCGGTGGGGTGACCTCTGCTCCCACTGGCGCCCCGGGCTTGGGGCCTACAAGCCACTGCCTGCACCTGCCTGCCCGCCGTCCCCAGAGGTGGGTGGCCAGCAGCGAGGCCCGGGCTTACACACTCCGGGCTCTGGAAATCCCCTCTGGTCCTGTGCCGTTCTTCAGCCCCCAGCAGGGGCTGGCAGCCTGCCCCCTTGGCTCAGCCACTGCTGCCCGGGCTGGCTGTGTGCCTGTGCTGGGGGCGCGGGGCTCTGCTCAGACCGGCCCTGGCCGCCCACAGCCCCGAGGCCACAAGTGCCGGGCTGGGGAGAGGCAGCAGCGCCGGGGCCGGGCTGAGCGTGCTGTAGCCTGGCTCTCCTGGGGCGGGCAGGTGGAGGCTGCCACCGGGGGCTCTGGGCATGCTGCCGGGGGGCCCTGTGGGTCTGCTCCATGCTGTGCAGGGTCCCCTACCCTCAGGGGTTGCATCCCCCATGGTCCCCTTGGAAGTGGGGAGGGACAGAGGGAAGAGAGGGGTGAGTTTGGGGACTGGTGTCCCTGTGGTCTCCCTCTTGTGCCCCTGGTCTCCCTCTTACACCCGCCTTCTGCTTGCAGGGACTACCCCCCGTGCCGTTCGGATCTGGCCTGGCCCCCGAAGGACCCCCAGCGCTGGCCGCGGAAGGCCTCCCTGAGCGCTTCGCCAGCCCCGCCGAGCGCCCGGCCCCCTCCTACAGCAGCATGGAAGAAGTCGACTAGGGCATCGTGGGGTGCCTGCCCCGGGGGGTGCCGGGCCGGGCTGGGCACTGGGGGGTGGGGGGGTTGGGGTGGGGGTTGGGGTTTTGTCCTGCGCTCATTAAACTCGCTGAACTTCCCTCACCTCTGCTTCCTGATGTCCTCTGGACCTTGTGGTGCTTGGTGGAGCCCCCCACAAGGCACCAGTACCCTGATGCCCCCATGTCCCTTAGTGTCCTGGGGCACCCCATGCACCCTACAGCTCTGTGTCCCCCCAGTGCTCCCCCCTCCGGGTCCCTGTCCCTTCTGGGCTCTGGCTGCTCACAGAGTGCCCCTATAGTGTTCCTTGGTGCTGACAATCACCTGATGTCCCTTGGGGGGGAGAATGACACATAGTGTCCCTCCTGGTCCCTGCTGCTTCTCCTCGTGTGCCCTGCTGCTGGCTGCACCCTGTCACTGGTGTCCTCTAGTGCCATCCCACTGCCGTAGTCCCTGGTGTGCCCCGGTGCTAGTGCAGCAGGACGGCAAGTCCCAGCGCCCGGTATGTCCCGGTGTGTGGCGGTACTGGGACAGCGGGACTACAAGTGCCGGGTGTCCCCTGGTACACCCCGTCGCCCGGTGTCCCCTCATGCCGGTGTGCCAGGACTGTGAGTCCTCATGCCACATCGCCCGGTGTCCCCCGGTGCAGGCTGCACCGCAAGCCCCGGTGCTCTTGTGCTCGGTGTCCCCCGGTGCCCCCTAACGCCCGGACTGCCCCGTTCCCTCCCCCCGCGGTGTTCCGCGGTGCGCCCCGTCCCCCTCCTCAGAGTGTCCTCCAGCGCCCGGTATCCCCCGGTGACGCCCCGTTCGTCCGTATCCCTTGGTGCCCAGCGACGCGCCCTCTGCCCTTTCTGTCCCCGCCTCGCCCCGGTGCCGGTGCGGCGAGACTGCAAGTCCCGTCAAGCCGCGGGCGGGCGGCGCATCCAATGGGGCTCGGGGGGCGGCGCGGCCGGTCGCTGCCTCCGCCGCCGCCCGGTGCCGCGGCGCAGAGAGCCCCGGAGCGGCCGCGCGGCGCCGGCCCCGCAGCCCGGCTCTGAGCCGCCCGCCCGGCCCGGCCCGCCCCGCCGCGCCCCGCCGCCCTCAATGAGGTTCTTCCGACTCACCTTCAAGTGCTTCGTGGATTGCTTCTGAGCCCCCCCCTGCCCCCCCCCTCCTCACCCCCTACTCCCCACGGCCACGGAGCCGCCCCCGACCCGCCCCCGCTCCCCGGACCCCCGCGACATGCCCCCCGTCCCCACCGACACGGCCGCTCCGCAGCCACCCGCCGCCCCGCGACGTGACGCCGTCGCCGCTGCCGCCGCCGCTGCCCCCGCGGGCTCCGGTAAGCGGGGGAAGGGATGAGGTTGGGAAGGGGGAAGTTGCGGGGGGGGGGGGGAAACACGGCCACGGCCACGCGCGACCGCGGCGCGCCCCCTCCCGCCGCCGCGGGGTGAGTCACCGCTCTGCATTGTGACGTCACGCACCGGGCTGACATCTGACGTCACGCCTCCACGCGCGGAGAGGGGCGCGCGGGGCCGGGGGAGTGGGGGGGGGAGGTGCGGGGGGGGATCTACGATCGTAGTTTCCCCCCCCCCGTGCCTCCCATCCCCGCCCCGCGCCCCCACGGACACGAGTGACGGCAGCGTGGACCCCCCTCTCCCCGTCTTGGCAGAGGGGCGCGGGGAGGCGGAGGGCTCGGAGCCCCCCCCGGCGGGCGAGGAGCGGGCGGTGACGGCGCCGTTGGTGGGACCCCCCGGCCCCCCACCGAAAGAGGCCGCCCCCGAGCGGGAGACATGGACCCGGCAGATGGATTTCATCATGTCCTGCGTGGGTTTCGCCGTGGGGCTGGGCAACGTCTGGCGCTTCCCCTACCTGTGCTACAAGAATGGCGGAGGTGAGCCCCGCACACACACACCCCCCCCCCCGTGGAGTGGGGGGATGCCCCACGGTGCGGGGAGGGCGGGACGGGACGCCCCACGGTGCGTGGGAGCACCCCACTTTCCACCCCACAGCGTGCGTGCGGGGGTTACTCCACAGCGGGCCAGCCCACCCTGCATCTCCCCGGGGCAAGAGGCCTGTCCTCGGGGCTCACGGGCCACCCCACGGGTGTCTAGTGTCACGCAGCAGGGTGGGGGTCCGTGGGGAGCCCCCCGTCACCTGCCTGCCCTGACCTACATCGGCGGCACGGAGAGGGGAGGGCGCGGAGGCGCCTTTGCCATTCGCTGCGCCCGGGCGGGCGGTGCGGGGAGGGAAAGGGGGGGGACGGGGGGGGACTGGGGGGGGCGGCGGTGGTTGAGCCGGCCCCCGTATCATGTCGTGTCCCCCCCCACCGGCCCCAGGCGTCTTCCTCATCCCCTACCTGCTCATCGTCTTCGTGGGCGGCATTCCCGTCTTCTTCCTGGAGGTGGCCCTGGGGCAGTTCATGAAGCAGGGGGGTATCGCCGCCTGGAACATCGCCCCCCTCTTCAAGGGTAACGCCGCACCCTGCCCTTGCCCTGCCCGTGGCCCCTGGCACCCTGCACCCTGCACCCTGCCCGTGGCCCCTTGCACCCCTGCCCGTGGCCCATGGCACCCTGTGCCAGGCTGGCAGCACCCCTGCCTGGGGCACCGGCTGCCTGCACCCTGCCGTCGCCCTGCCTGCTCCCCACGCACCCTGCCCTGCACCCTGCCTTGCCCGCCTCCCACTCCTACCCTGCGCCCCGGCCAAGGGTGGCAGCTGCCTGTACCCGTGCCCCATGGCACCCTGCGCTGCCCTGCCCAACCCCGTCTGCCTACGTGCTGCCAGCGTCCCTGCCTGCTGCCAGCTTCCCTGGTAGATCCCCCCTGGTAGCCATGCTGCCAGGGGCTGCCAGCTTCCCCTGTCCCATCCCCACTAGTTCCCCCTGTCCTGCCCGGGGCAGCCACTCCCCGCATCCCCCAGTAGCTCCACTTTGTCCCACCCTGGATTGCTGACACCCTGCATCCCCACCAGCACCCCACCTCCTGCCCCATCCCTCCCAGCGACCCCCGTTCCACCCAGCCCACCGGTTCTCCCACCCCACCGGGCTGCCAGTTGCCCGTGGGTTGCCCGTGGGCTCTGATCTCCCCGTGCCGCAGGTCTGGGCCTGGCTTCCATGGTGATCGTCTTCTTCTGCAACTCCTACTACATCATGATCCTGGTGTGGGGGCTCTTCTACCTGGTGCACTCGCTGACGGACACCCTGCCCTGGGCCACCTGTGGCCACTCCTGGAACACTGAGCAGTGCACTGAGCTCTTCCACCTGGAGCTCTGCCTCAACGGCACCGCCAACGCCAGCGCCAGCACTGGCTCCTTCAACATCAGCTGCACTGACCTGGCCAACAAGCGCTCGCCTGTCATCGAGTTTTGGGAGTGAGTGTGGGGACCACTGGGGTCTCCCCTGAGACTCGAGGGGGGTCGTGCCAGCGCTCAGCATGGCCCCGCTCTGCAGGAACAAGGTGCTGCGGCTTTCGGGGGACCTCAGCGAGCCGGGGGAGATGAACTGGCAGATGATCCTCTGTTTGGTCACCACCTGGGTTATCGTCTACTTCTGCATCTGGAAGGGCGTCAAGTCAACCGGGAAGGTGACGCTGGCTGGGGGGGGGGGACACATGTCACGCACCAGCATGCAGGGACGGGACTGCGGCACATGGCACTGCCAGCTCCTGCCTTCCTGTGCCGGAGACCATGGGGTGCAGGACCCTCTCTCCCAAGTCTGTCTGGGAGGTGCCAGCAAACGCTGGGGACATCCCTGACCTTGGTCCTGCTGGGTCACCTGTGGCATGCGATGGAGATCCTTGGCCTGGGGGTCTCACCGGCACCCACTCCTCTGCAGATTGTCTACTTCACGGCACTCTTCCCCTACGTGGTCCTTATCCTGCTGCTGGTCCATGGGGTGACGCTGCCTGGGGCACTGGATGGCATCGTCTACTACCTGAAACCCGACTGGTCCAAGCTGGCCGAGGCACAGGTGAGGGTGATGGGGAGGGCAGGAGGGGCACAAGTGCTGGGTGCCCCCCTGGCACCCTCCCCACCCCCTGACACACTCTCGTGCCCTAGGTCTGGATCGATGCTGGCACCCAGATCTTCTTCTCCTATGCCATCGGTCTGGGTGCCCTGACCGCGCTGGGCAGCTACAACCGCTTCCACAACAACTGCTACAGGTAACACTGTGCCTGCTGCCGGCTGTCCCCCCCAGCACATCTCCTGGTGTCCCCTCAGTGCCTCCTGGGACCCCCTGACCTGCTCTGCCCACAGGGATGCCTACATCCTGGCCGTGATCAACAGCTCCACCAGCTTCTTTGCCGGCTTTGTCGTCTTCTCCGTGTTGGGCTTCATGGCCTCTGAGCAAGGCGTGGACATCTCCAAGGTGGCCGAGTCGGGTGAGTGCCGGGTGGCAGGTGTCTGCTGGCACTGTGTGTCCCCTCCTGGGGTGGCACCGCTGACCTCTCTCTCCCACAGGCCCTGGGCTGGCTTTCATCGCCTACCCCAAAGCCGTGACGCTGATGCCCTTGTCCCCTCTCTGGGCCACACTCTTCTTCTTCATGCTCCTCGTGCTGGGGCTGGACAGCCAGGTGCAGTGACGGGCAGGGGGACAGGGAGGGGACAGGGTGGAGTGGCATGTCCTTGATAACTCCTCCCCCCTGCTTCTGCTGCAGTTTGTCGGCGTGGAGGGTTTCATCACGGGCATCCTGGACCTGTTCCCCCAGCCGGGGGCCGGCTCATTGCGCCGCGAGCTCACCGCTGCAGTCTGCTGCATCGTCTGCTGCCTCATCGACCTCTCCATGGTCACCCAGGTGGGGGACACAGCAGGAACACCTGCCAGCTGGCCCCACACCGGGCCTCTGGGGTGTCAGCTCCCCTATGGGGCTCCAGTGTGGGGTGGGAGCTCCCTGGGGCTGCTGTACCCACAGCCATGGGAGATGACTGTCATCTTGGGAGTGCTGTGGGAGCACAAGGTGCCCATGGCACGCAGGGTGTCCATGCCAGGTGGGGCACTGGTGCTGGCAAGACTGTGCCTGTGCTGGTGTGGAGGTGCCCATGCCAGCGTGGGGCAGCTGGCACAGCCCTGGTGACGCGTGGTGCCGTTCTGGCAGGGTGGCATGTACGTGTTCCAGCTCTTTGACAACTACTCGGCCAGTGGGATCACGCTGCTGTGGCAGGCTTTCTGGGAGTGCGTGGTCATTGCCTGGGTCTATGGTGAGGCCAGGGGGACACGGGGAGGGACACAGGGGGACATGGGTGCTCCGTGGAGCCTGGCTGATGTCCCTCTCCCCGCAGGTGCCGACCGCTTCATGGACGACGTGGCCCGCATGATAGGCTACCGGCCCCTGCCCTTAATGAAGTGGTGCTGGGCCGTGGTGACGCCACTGGTCTGCGTGGTGAGCGGGGACACGCGTGTGCATGCGTGTGCCCGCTGCCCCGGCCCCGTGCCACAGGCACCGGGCTCCCCCAGGTGGCTGCTTCGGGCACGGCAGCCACGGGGTGACACGCGTGTCAGGGCCATGGGGTGACACGCTTTGGAGGGGTGTCAGGGGCTGACAGCCCCCCTGCCCCCGCGGGACCTGACCTCCCTCTCTCCTCTCAGGGCATCTTCGTGTTCCACGTGGTGAACTACAAGCCGCTGACCTACAACAAGACGTACGTGTACCCGTGGTGGGGGGATGCCATCGGCTGGGTCCTGGCACTCTCCTCCATGCTCTGCATCCCCTGCACCGTCATCTACAAGCTCCTGCGCTGCAAAGGCTCCTTGCGCGAGGTGAGAGCAGCCCTCCCACCTCCACCCCCAGCCCATCTCAGCTGTCCTTGTCCCTGTCCCCCTCTCAGTCTTGTCCCCATTCCATCCCCATCCGAATCCCTGCGCTGTCTACATTGCCGTCTCAGTCCCATCCCTAGCCAAATCCCATCCCTGCTCCCATTCCTATCACTCTCCCAGCAAAATCCTGTCCCTCTCCCTGTCCCTATGGCTGTCTCAATCCTATCCCATCTCATCCCTGTCTCCATGCTATCCCTGTCCTTCTCTCAATCTCATTTCAATCCCATTGCCACCCTAGTCTCACCTCCATCCCCATCCAAGTCCCATTCCTGCCAAGGTCACTCTCCCATCTGAATCTCGTCCCTGTCCCCATCACTGCCCCACTCCCAGCCTCGCCCGAATCCCGTCCTTGCTGACATCACTGGCTTCATCTCATCACTGCTACGGTCCTGTCCCCATCTCATCCCTGTCCCTAAGCTATCCTTCTCTCAATCCCACTTCAGTCCCTTCCCTGTCCTCATCACACCTCCGTCCCCATCCAAATCACACCCCTGTCCCCACCTTGGTCTTGTCCCTGTGTGCCGGGGCGATGCACTGCCCCGGGTCCAGGCAGTTCTGTCCCTGGGTACCGACACCCTGTCCCCTCAGCGCTGGCAGCTCCTGACCACTCCAATCTGGGGCCACCACCACCTGGAGTACCTGACGCCCGAGGCAGAAGCCAAGCTGTTGGCCCCGGAGCCCCCCAAGGAGAAGGCGACGCTCTTTGAGACTGTGATCTGAGCGTGGGGAGGGTCGCGCTGCTCCCGCCCGCCATAGCAATAATGCCAGCACCGCCTCCCACCCACGCTGCCCCGCGTCCCCCCCCCACGCCGCCCCGGCCTCACCGCAGAGGGGGGGTGCATGACTGCAAGGCGGGGGCCATTGGGGGCCGCGGGGCCGGGGCGGCTGCGGGGGAGCGGGGAGGGGTCCCCAGTGTGGGGCAGCACAGAACCCCGGGGTGGGGGGGGAGGGGGAGGACGCGTAGGGGAGACTGTGAGCCGGGGGAGCGAGCAGGACAGCCCTTCCCCAGCCCCCACCTGCAGCCCCCACGGCCCCCCCACTCACTAACCGCTTCCTGTAGCGTTTGTCTGGTGTAACCCCGACCGCCCCGACATCTGGCAATAAACTGGGAGACCCTGGCAGCCCTGGCACTGTGGGCAGGGAAGGGGGAGGGCACCGGCGGTGGGCAGCTGGCGGGGGGGGGGACACAGGATGTGGGGTGGCACCTGCCTGTGGTGGGCAGAGGTTTAGGAAGGGACAGGGATGCTGGGACACCTGGGTTTCTCTCTTGGGGTGGCTCGGGGCTGGGGGCGGGGGGAAAAGGCTGATGGAGCAGCAAGGTCTCCATGCTCCTCCACTGCAGGATGCAGGTGCCCACAGGCACCACCAAACGGGTTTTCTTGCAGGACTGGGGCACCCCACGCACATGGGGTTGGCCCATTCTGTGATTTCAGCCCAGAGACTCTGGGGGTCCTGGCTGTCCCCACCCGGAGGAGGGGGTGGGTTGGGATCCAGCCGTACTCTGCTGAGAGCTGCTCGTGTCTTTATTTTGGGGCTTTCCAGTCCCTGCGCTGTGCCGGAGGGACAGCCACAGGCTGGGGAGGGCTGCAGGGATGAGGGGATGAGGCAGCCCCTGGGCCCAGGCACAGAGCTGGGAGAAGCCAGAGGTGTCCCACCGTGCCCAGCACTGGCACCCATCATCCTCCAGCATCATCATGGCCACCCCGGATGGTCTGTGGCCATTCTGCCCGTGGAGGGACAAGGGGACAGAAGTGCCACCATCTGCCCCAGCCATTCTCGGGCACGGGGCTGGGACGGTGCCATGTCCTGAATGTGTCAGCACCACGATACCAGAGGGGGTGTCTCGGGGCGCCAGCTTGCCCCACCATGATACCCTCTCACCCCACCGGGGCGAGCCGGCAGTTCCTGCCCCACCGGCAACACACACCGTAATTAGCGCTGGTAGGGCGGAAACATCAGTGATAATTGGCGGTGACTCGTTAGCGCTGGAGCGCTGCGTGCCCAGGGTGCGGCAGGACTTTCCAGCAGGGCTAGTCTGCGGGGCCGGCTGGCATCCCGGTGTGCTGGCTACCACACAGCCGTGCGGGACCCGGCTGGCTCCCCACTGCCGGGTGCGGGGCCGGGGCTGGGTGTGGGGGCGAGTGCTGTCATCACCTCGGCTTCGTGCTGTTGCACGCCCCGGCCCCACCACCCTTGTTAAAGAGTCGCGGCGGTCGGCCAGCACCGGGGCACTGCCGGCACAGACGGTGAGAGCACAGGGACCGGGCAGAGGTGAGCAAAGGAGAAGCAGAAAGCAGGGGGGATAAGAAGGGTGCCAGAGGGCCCTTTTGCTGGCCAGGCTTTCTCCATAGGCTTCCCGAAGCTCCCCCACGCGGGGGGTCTTGACGTGCCCTCGCAGGGATGGGCACCTGTGGCACCATGAACCGTATCACGGTGTACGAGCGTGCCAACTTCGAGGGGCTGAGCCGGGAGTTCACCTGCGACGTGCCCGACCTGCACGAGATGGATTTCGGGGACTGCATCGCCTCTCTGAAGGTGGTGGGGCAGCCCTGGATCGCCTACACGGACCCCAAGTATGAGGGGGAGCCGCACGCCTTTGAGGAGGGCGAGTACCCTTCTGTGGGGCGACCCAACAGCTTCTCAGCGCTGCGGCTTGTGCATCATGACCTGGGGGACCCCCAGATCACCCTCTATGAGCGCCCCAACTTCCAAGGGGCTTGCAAAGTGGTGACGGAGGAGACCAACTTGGCATACGGGTACTTCAACGACCGTGTGGCCTCCCACGTGGTGCAGCGGGGAGTCTGGCTGCTCTACCAACACCCCAGCCGGGGTGGTTGGCACTGCCTGGCATGGCCCGGCGAGCGCCTCGCTGACTACAAACTTGAGCTGAACTTCCAGGCTCGGCTGTCCCATCTGCGCCCACTGCGGCCCGGGCGGCCCCTAGTCTCGGCACGTCTCCTCTGGGAGAAGAAGCGGGTGGAGGAAGAGCGGGAGGTGCTGGTGGACGAGATTGAGGGGGTGAATGAGACGGAGTCGGAGCAGACGCTGGCGGCCAGCAGCAGCCGAGAGTACATCACCACGCTCTGGCAGAGCTTCCACTTCAGCAACGCCACCAGCCTCAAAGCTGGGCTCTCCTTCACGCTGGCCGTGGAAGCCTCCAACATCTTCACGGTGCAGAAAGGGCGCAGCGAATCCAGCACCCGGCGGGAACGTGTGGAGGTGCAGCTGCCAGCTAAGATCCCCCCACGCACGGCGCTCAGCATCCAGGTCTTGAGGAAGGAGGTGACACTCTCTGTTCCGGTCCTCCTCACCATCACCCAGAATGAAGCCGTTCGCACGGAGATGGGCGAGTACCGCAGCGTCTCGGGTACCAACATCAGTGCCCGCTATAGCTTGAAGCCTCTGCCAGCTGCAGGGGGGGAGCAGGCAGCCACTAAGAGGACAGAGACGATACCCAGCACTGGGAAGGATTTGTAGCTCCATCCCGGTGCCGGGCATTACATCTGTCCCTCAGGAGTGTGCGGCCCCTGGGGACAACATGTTGCCTCCCCAGTCCACCCCTGAAGGAGCCAGGATCAAACAACTCCAGCTGCAGATGCCTCTTCCTGCTGGTTATTAACAATAAAGCCTCTTCCCCAACTGCTCAGGTCTGCTGCTGCTGAGGCCAGGGGGGGACACGGGGTTGGGGAGCCAAGTTATACTGGGTTTGGGGGGACAATGGGCTGGTGCAGGCTGGGGAGGGGGGACATGGGCCTGGGGAAGCCAGGGTACATTGTGTGTGGTGGGACACTGGGCTGAGGGGGGGACACCAGGCTGGAGGAGATAGGGTCACCCAGGACTTGGGCAGCCAAGGCGGACACCAGGCTGGGGAAGCTGGAGGGACACAGGAGCAGGGGAACAGGGCTTGGTGGGGGAAAAGGAGTGTGGGGGGGCTAGCTTGGTCCCCACATACACCGGGCTGGGGAAACTGGCAGATACTGGGCTGTGGTGATACCAGGCTGAGGGGGGATGAACATCAGATTGGGAGAACAGGGGAGACACTGGGCTGGGGGACAAGGTACACCAGGCTGGGAGAGCTGAGGAACACCGTGCTGGCCTGGGCAAAGTCGGGGGACACCTGTCTAGCGGGGTACACCGGGCTGGGGAGGACACCGGGCCGGGATACGGGGCTGGGGAGGGACGCCGGGTTGGGGGAGTCGAGGGACCGTGGGTCGGCCTGGCCACCCGCCCCGGGCTCATCGGGCACCGCGACCCCACAGGGCCCCGTCACGGGGACGGGGCAGGGGCGGTACGGACACCGGGGCCGCGGGAGCGCCGGGCTGACGGCGGGACACGGCAGCCGGTGGGAGCGGGAGGCGGGGGGTCGGGGTGGGGCCAGAACAAAGGGCGGAGGGGTGGGGGGCGAGGGGCGGGGCCTGGCACGCGCGGTGGACCCGCCCCCCCCGTCACGCCCCCCACGTGGCCGCCGCCGCCGCCGGTCTCTTTAAATGATGCAACCGACCGCGGGCTAGGCCCCGCTCCCCCGCGCCTATTCGCGGAGCCGGCGCCCAGTTCCCCTATCCCATTGGTCGAGGCGGGCCTTTCTCACGGCCGATTGGCTTCTTTGGCGCCGGCGACACGCCCTCCTCGCTCCAATTGGCTGGGCGTGGGCGCGGCCCCGCTCCCCCGGCCGTCAGTGGCGGCAGCATGGCGGCGGCGGGGGCCATGGCGGCGGAGGAGGCGGAAGAGGCGCTGGGACTCTTCACCAGCATCGGTCTCAGCGAGGCCAAAGCGCGGGAGACGCTGCGCAACGGGGCGCTCAGCGCGTTGCTCCGCCAGGCCGTGCTGCAGGTGCGCCCGCCGCGAGTCCCCACACCCGGGTCTCCCGGTCCCGCTCCCGGTTCCGGTCCGGCAGAGTCACCCTCGGGACTATACCCCTTCCCTGAGACACCCCCTCCCTCCCCATCCCCGGCCCTGCCGAGCGGCCTCGGCCCATGGCACTTTTCCCTTCCCCCACACCGGAGCTGCCGGTTCGCCGGCCCTGATGCTTCCTCCCCGGGGGCGGCGGCAGGCTCGGGGAGCGCTGGGATCGGCCCTGGACAAAGCTACCGGGACGCTGCTGTACAACGCGGCCAGCCGCCTCAGAGACCCGAAGCACCTCGGCTTCCTGGTGGGCTACATCGTCCGCAGGCAGATCCTCACCGACCTGCAGCTCGGCGGTACCGTGCGGCACCGGGACGCCTCCCCACCCCCCCTCCGGGCTGGGAGAGGAGGGCCCCACTCCTCACCCTCCTGCTCTGCCCTCAGCCGCCCTGGAGTACCTGAGGAGCCATCCCCTGGAGCCCCTGGACACGGTGGACTTTGAGCGGGCCTGTGGCGTGGGGGTGTGCGTCACCCCCGAGCAGATCGAGGAGGCGGTGAGAAGGAGGGGAGGGGGACACACGGCGGGGGAGACCGTGGGACGGGATGGGCTGGCAGCCCCCGGCGTGGCGTTCCCTGCCTGCCTCGCTCAGCCCCGTGTCCCTGCCCCGCTCCCCAGGTGGAGGCTGTGATCAGCGAGCACCGAGCGGAGCTGCTGGCCGAGCGCTACCACTTCAACATGGGGCTGCTGATGGGTGAGTGTGGGGCAGCCCCTGCCGGGCACTCCTGCTCTCCTGGATCCTCAGAGCCAGCCCTATGCCCCGGGCTGCCCCAGTCCCACCAGCTGCATCACTGTGCCACAGCCCACCCAACGCAGGGGACATGTCCTGCCATGTCCCCCATGCGGGCAGGGCTGTAGGTGGCAGCTGCCTGTGGTGCCCTGTGCCAGGGACAGCCCTGGGGCAAGGGCGACCTCCAGCCGCTGGCCGTGGCATCCTGCATCAGTGGCTGGAATCCCCTGGGCTGGGCTAGTGCCCCTCACCCACGGGGTGTCCTGTCCACAGGGGAAGCGCGGAGCCGGCTGCGGTGGGCGGATGGGAAGACCATCAAGAACGAGGTGGACCTGCAGGTGGGTGCAAGGGTGGTGGGTCAGGCATGGGGTGGTGTCTCCTGTTGGTGCCGTGCCCAATGTGGGACCTGCTGGCCTGTCCCATGGGAGGGCCCGGCACTGGGCACAGCCTGCCCCAGGGAGGTGCAGGCAAGTTGATGGGGGTGACAGCTGGACAGGGCCACCTCCAGGCCTTGGGGCACCTTTTCTACCCCTGTCTGTGTCTCTCTTCCCCAGGTGCTGCATTTGCTAGGGCCAAAGACAGAAGCTGACCTGGAAAAGAAACCAAAGGTAATGTGAAGCCAGGAGACTGGGAACTGGGGTGGCATTTCCTTGCTGAGTGTCTGGGCAGGATCCCAAATCGCTGCTCTGGGCCCACCCGCCACCATGGGCATGGGTCTGAGGGAGCTCTGGGGAGCGGCAGGCTGGGTCAGGAGGGGAAGGTTTGGGTCACTCAGAATTCTGTGCTGGTCCCTGCAGGCTGCAAAGGCCCGGCCGGCCCTGGTGGAGAAGCAGAAGGTGTCTGTGGTGGAGAATGGTAAGAGACCATCCTCCTGCAGGCAGCTTCCCCAGACCTTCAGTTCCTGGCCGGGACCTGCCTCTGAGCTGGATCTGGGAGCTGCCAACAAGCCCTTGCTCAGCTCCAATTCTCTCTGCAGGTGAGGTGGGCACAGAGACACGGTCGCTCCTGGAGCAGCTGCGGGGAGAAGCCCTCAAGTTCCACAAGCCGGGTGAGTGCAAGGAGCCACTGCTACGTGCAGGGCCTGGCCCCAGCTCTCTTCCCCATGTCCTTCCCTCCTGGGCTTGGCTCAGTCTGGTCAGTGCTGCAGCCCTGAGCACCCTCTGCCTGCAGGAGAGAACTACAAGACGGAGGGCTACGTGGTGACGCCCAACACCATGGCTCTGCTGAAGCAGCACTTGGCAATCACGGGTGGGCAGGTGAGGCGGTGTCACTCAGCCCAGCAGTTCCCCATGAGGGTGGCACTGCTGTGCCGGGCTCTGGCCAGGTGCGTGGGGTGGCTGGGGGAACACACAGCTCACTGGGGCTATGGCCAAAGATGACACCCTCCTGTCACAGGGAGCCCTGTGGGATTGTCGGGGGCTTGTGTTAGTGCCCCTGCTGTTGGGGAGGGGGAAGATTCTCCTGCTGAAGGACAGAGATGTCTCCTTTTCCCCCTGCAGGTGCGGACACGGTTCCCTCCTGAGCCCAACGGGATCCTGCACATCGGCCATGCCAAGGCCATCAACTTCAACTTTGGGTATGCCAAGGTGAGAAGTACCAAGCCCAGCTGGCAGCTCTCCCCAGTCTCTGCCCCCCCCCCAACTGGCTAGCCCTGTGGTCCCTCAGGGAGTAGCTGCTCATCACCCCCCCGTCCCCAGGCCAACGGTGGTGTGTGCTTCCTGCGCTACGATGACACCAACCCCGAGAAGGAGGAGGAGAAGTACTTCACGGCCATCCGGGAGATGGTGGAGTGGCTGGGTATGGCTCGGGCCGGGGAGGGCAGGATCAGGCCACGTGCTGACAGGTCCTGCAGCTGGGTCCTGGGGGTGCCTCCAACATGCTCTGTTTCCCCTGTCCCCTGCAGGCTACCAGCCCTATGCAGTGACCCATGCATCAGATTACTTTGACCAGCTCTACACCTGGGCCCTGGAGCTCATCCGCAGGTGAGCGTGCCAGCGTTGTATGGATGTGCTGGGGTGCTGTGGATGCCCTGTGCCACGTCTGGGGCTCCCCATTGCCCAAGGGATGGGCTACTGGCGTCAGGTGACGGTGTTTCCCATCCGTAGGGGCCAGGCATACGTCTGCCATCAGAAGGTTGAGGAGATCAAGGGCCACAACCCACCGCTCTCACCGTGGCGGGACCGGCCAGTGGAGGAATCGCTCCTGCTCTTCGAGGTACTCCTGACTATGGGGCAGGCTCTGCGTGACCCTGGGGTCAGGGTCCGTGGCTCAGCTGACAGCTTCCCTCCCCTCCACAGGACATGCGAAAGGGCAAGTTTGGGGAGGGGGAGGCCACCCTGCGGATGAAGCTGATGATGGAGGATGGGAAGATGGACCCCGTCGCCTACCGTGTCAAGTTCACTCCACACCACCGCACTGGGGACAAGTGGTAGGGGTCTGCGGTATCACGGCAGGGGTGGGCCTGTGTCTCCTGGGAATGGGGAGGTCACAGGAGGAGAGCAGCACCGGGCTCTGCCCCAGGGCTGACTGCGTCTGCCTTGCAGGTGCATCTACCCCACGTATGACTACACACACTGCCTCTGCGACTCCATCGAGCACATCACACACTCCCTCTGCACCAAGGAGTTCCAGGCCAGGTGAGCTCTGGGCACAGTGCAGCTTGGGGGGGGGATCAGCTGACGGCTGCCAAAGCGCTGGGGGACACTGTGTGTGTGTGACAGAGCCTCCGTGGGGCTGTGGGCTGAGCCGGGCTGTGCCTGTGCCCCCCTGGCAGGCGCTCCTCCTACTTCTGGCTGTGCAACGCGCTGGATGTCTACTGCCCCGTGCAGTGGGAGTACGGGCGCCTGAACCTGCTCTACACCGTCGTCTCCAAGAGGAAGATCATCCGGCTGGTGGAGACGGGTGCCGTGAGGTAGGAGTGGGGCCAGCAGCCAGGGTGGGTCCTGCCTGGGGCAGGCCTGGCTGTCACACCAGTGTTTTCTGTCAGGGACTGGGATGACCCACGCCTCTTCACGCTGACAGCCCTGCGCCGGCGAGGCTTCCCCCCGGAGGCCATCAACAACTTCTGTGCCCGGGTGGGTGCTGGGGACAGGGTGGGACGGGGCAGGTGGATGCGTCTCCTGGCTGGCCTGGTGACAGCGGGCTGTCCTGCAGGTTGGTGTGACGGTGGCCCAGGCAACCATGGAGCCGCATCTGCTGGAGGCATGTGCACGGGAGGTGCTGAATGAGCAGGCACCCCGTGCTATGGCTGTCCTGGAGCCCCTCAAGGTCACCATCACCAACTTCCCTGCTCCGAAGGTGAGACTGCCATGGGCTGGGGGGAAAGTGGGGTTCCTCAAGGTCAGGATTCACCCCCTGCTTCTCCCCAGGCACTTGAGGTCCTTGTGCCCAACTTCCCAGCTGATGAGAGCCGGGGTTTTCACAAAGTGCCCTTCAAGTCCACTGTCTACATTGAGGAGACAGACTTCAGGGAGGTAAGCTGGGCCCACCAGGCCCTACAGGGACCTGTGGCTTGGGCAGCAGGAACCTGGGAGCAGCCCTGGTGCTGCATGGGGCACAGGCAGGTGTCTGGCACCCAACTGTGACTCAAACATGCCAGCAGCTCTGGCAGGCACTAGGGAAATAGCCACTGCCCTCAGCCTGGCCAGGACATGTCAGCCAATGGTGCCCACACCTGGTCTGCAGGCTGGGAACATTCTGCAGCAACGTGGGAGTTCAAACAGCCCTGGGTGCTCTGATCCCTGGGATGGCAGGAGTGGGTGGGGGTGGCACAGTTGTGGGGACAGAGACATGCTGGAAGGAGGACCTGCTTCCCATGCTGGGATCCCTCATGCAGCCATGAACTCTCTCACAGGAGGTAGACAAAGGCTACAAGCGCTTGGCCCCTGGGCAGCCAGTGGGGCTGCGTCACGCTGGCTACGTCATCGCCGTCCAGAACATCATCAAGGTGGGTGATGGTGAAACAAGGTTGGACCATGGGATGTCAGGACACAGCTGTGCCCCACCAGGGAAGGGTAGTGATCGTCATCTTGAGCTGGGCATTGTGGACGCAGTGTGGGTGGTGGGGAGCAGGGCTGCCCTGTGGGATGGAGTTGCTGCCCTCGACTGCTGCCTGGTGGCTCATCTCCTCTCATTTCCTCTTGGCCAGGATGCCAGTGGGCGCGTGATCGAGCTGGAGGTGACCTGTACCAAGTCAGACGTGTCGGAGAAGCCCAAAGCCTTCATCCACTGGGTGTCAGAGCCAGTGGCGTGTGAAGTACGGCTCTATGAGCGGCTGTGAGTACCTGGCTACCCCCAGAGGTGCAGGGGCAAGCTCAGTGACACTGGAGCAGCAGCCTGGCTGTGCACCAGCAGGCTCTACTGGGGTCTGCCCAGCTCCTTGGTGGGGAAGATGCTGGTGTGGGGTCCTGTTGAGCTGCTGCTCTACAGCTGCTGCTGGGCACCCCATCCCCTCATCCAGTGGCTTTGAAATGAGACTCTCTCTTGTGGCAGGTTTTTGCACAAAAATCCTGAGGACCCCTCAGAGGTGCCCGGTGGCTTTTTGAGCGACCTCAATCCTGTGAGTAGTGGCAGGAGTTGGGCTTGTGTGCCCGAGGGGAGCTGGGAACCTCCACGCTGGAGGCACCCACTTCCAGGAGAACCCTACCACTCCCTGGGCAAGGGCCCTGCTGCATCACAGTGGGGAGAGGGGCTGGGGGGAGCAGGGCTGTGGAAAAGGCAGGGATGCTGACTGAGCTTCCTTTTCCCTGCCAGGACTCCCTGCGTGTGGTCCATAACGCCATGGTTGACAGCTCTGTCCTCTCCGCCCGGCCCTTCGACAAGTTCCAGTTTGAGCGGCTGGGTTACTTTTCTGTGGACCCTGACAGCGAGGGGGGGAAGGTGAGCCCTGGGGAGGGGGGGATATGGGGGTTATAGGGTCCCCCTTGCCCCCTTGCTGTGGGTCTCAGTGCTGACCCCTCTGCCTCTCCCCCAGCTGGTGTTCAACCGGACAGTGACGCTGAAGGAGGACCCTGGCAAGGCCTGAGGACCCCACGGCTCTTGTCCTGCCGTGGGGCTGCTTTCCTGGGAGGAGGGGGTCCTTGTGCCCCCCCTAGCACCGCTGTGCCTTGGGGCCACACCTTGGGGGGCGCCCCACACCATCACCTCAATAAACAGAGCATCCCAAGGCTGTCCCCTGTGCTGTGTCACTGCTTACTGTCTCCCTCCCTCGGGGTGCCCAGATGGGGCGGGGAGGGGGAGGGGTGTCTCCCCAAGACCGGGGGTGGGGGTGCTCGGGATCTGCCCTTCCCCATGTGGGGCTGGTGCCCTGAGGGGAGATGCAGCTCCCCACACTCGGGACCCCCAGGCTGGGCTGGGGTTGAGGGGGTCGGGGAAGGGGGGGAAAGGATGGAGGGGGGGTCTCGGGGTGCGGGCAGGGCACGGGCAGGGCGGGGGTGTGCGCACTGTGTACAAACACTGCCGGAGCGCCGTTCCCCCCTTAAGGTGGACTCGAGTGGGGTATCCCCTGCCCGCCCCCCTCGGCTGAGGGTCAGGGGAGGTTTCCTTGCGGGACCGGCGTGGGCCCCCTCCATCCTTGAGCTGGGGGACGTAGGTCCCCGTCCTGCCGTGGGTGGGGGGAGGCTCCGCCTGGCCCCACGGGCCACCTTAAGCGGCAGCGGGGACGGGGAGGCCGCGCAGAGCACATGGGCACGTTAAAGAAGCCCCGGCTCGGCCCCACGTCGCGAGTGGACCCTTCGCCCCGCCGTCCCTCCCTGGGGGGACGTCGCGACCCCCACCCCTACCAGCCGCCGAGCCCCCCCACGCCCTTCCCGGGGGAGCCCCTTGCGCTGGGGTCTCGCCCACCCGTGGGGCGGCCCAGGGCCTCGTCCCGGCTACTTGCGTGGGGGTTGGCGGCCAGCCCGCCCCCGCCGCAGCTGTGTGGGCCCCCGTCGGCCGGGGGCGCCCCACGGCCACCACGCGGTGCCGGTGGCGCCCCCAGCCTCATGCCCGCCACCCGGAGCTATCCCCCTCTTCCCGTGGGTGACCTCGCTCCTTGCCGCGCGCGCGCCTCGGCCCCACGAACCCCTGGGCCCACGCGTGTCCCCCACCCCGGCGGAGGGCGCCCCCCTACGGCCACCCCCTTCACTCCCCTTCTCCCCCCACCAGGGCGCGGCCCCTTTAAGGTGCGGGGCGGGACCGGTCGCCGAGCTCTCGCGGGACTTTGGGGTCGTGCTCTCGCGAGGCTGGGGCTGCGCGCTGATTGGTTGCGGGGGGTTGAATGTAAGATGGCGCCCAGGGAGCTGTGAGGGGAAAAGACTCGGGGGCCGAGGCAGCGGCGGCGGCGCGAGGCGACGGCGGCAGCGGGGCCGGGGTGAGGCGGGGGCTGGGGCGTGCTGCGGGGCCGCCGGGACGGGGAGAAGTGAATGGGGGGGGAGGGGAGTGTGCGCGGGAGGTGGTGGCGGCGGCGGGGCCGGGCGGGGCCTGCCGTCGGGCGCGGGGGGGAGGCGGCGGCGGTTCCGGGGGCGGCGCGGGCCCGGCGGCGGGGAGGGGGGAGGGGAGGAGGCGGCCCCGCCCGCGGGGGCGCGCGCCTCCTGCCGGTGCGCCCCCCCACCCCAAATTCCCCCTTCCCCGTACCGGGCGCGTCCCCGTCCTCCCTCCCTCTCCTGCCCCCCCCGCCCCTCACGGGCGGCGACAGCGCGCTCCGGAAGGCGCGGCCTGGTCGCGGCCCTCGGCGGCCGCCGTCCCCGGCGGAGCCCCAAACATGGCTCCTGCCGTGAGTGGGGGTGGAAGCGGCGGCGCCTCCCGCCGGCCCGGGCGCTCCGCTGGGGAACAAAGGCGGCGGGGAGCGGCCCGGGCAGCGGCCGCGGGAGGAGGAAGCCCCGCGTCCCCCGTTGGAGCGGGCGGACGATGATCTCAGGGGCTAAATATGGAGCTTCGCCTCGTCCCGGCGGGATGGCGGGGCAGTCTGAGCCGTTCCCGGGCCTCCGGGCAGCGGCGGGCGCTCTGCCGGGAACACCTGCGCGGGGAGGGGACAGGGGGGAAGCAGAGGGGACCTCTGGATACGGTCACTGCTGCTGCCTTGTTCTAAGTTCTGTCTTCCAGTAACTCCGGTGTCACCGGCTGCGCCTGTCACCGCTCGGTGCTCTGCGCCCCCGTGACAGATGTGCTCGCACACCCGTTCCCAGTAACGCAGGGATACAATGGTTAGGAATTGGGCATCTCGCAATCCCTCAGTAGGAACCGCTAAGCTGCGTGGATGATCACATCTTTCTTTCCTGATTTTTTTTTTTTTTTAACCTTTTCTTAATGGAATACATTTTTATAAAATAAAATGGCTTTAATAAAGAAAGAGGAACTGGGGATGGAAAGGGCTTCTTTGTTCTGTCTTCTCCAGAACGTTACAAGTCTAAGAGCTCAGGACAAGAGCAGCAGAAATACATGCAACATGGTGACTGGTGAGTCCAGATTGTCCACATGCTGCAAGTTGTGTGTGTGTTTTCAGTAACCTCAGTCTAAGTTTTATGAACTAACCGTATGTGCTCATGATCTTCAAAGAGTTTTTTCAACCTATTTCCTGGGGGGAAAAAAAATGCAGTTTTGATGAACGGGGAGGAATCATCTCCCTTTATCGTGGAAAGCTTATTGCCTGAATGTTGGGGTTTTTTTTTATTTAAAACGTGGTATTAAAAACGTGCTGATGAGATCCAGTGAGGATGGGTGTTTGCTGTTTCTAATGCGTGTCTATGGGATAAATGCAATGTGTAAATTAGTATGTCTTAATAACTAACGGTGACCGCAGCAGTAAGCTGTGAATGTTTCCCTACAATAGCCTGTTGAATGCACACTTGAGCCTTAAGGAGGTTTTCTGTCATAAATGCAGGTGGTTTTAGTTTTAATAAATAAAATTTTGGGAGCACAGTGTTACTAGACCCTGTACCTGCTGTGCAGGTTTTTGTAAAGTGCATTTTTGATGATAGTTTAGTGCTTTTAGTTAAATAACCCCAAGCAGCCTTCAAACTGACAGGGATAACTTAGTTCAAACTGCACTGTTGCTTGTGGTGTCTTTGGTTCCTTTCTGATTGCTAGAGTTGGAGAACTGTAGAGAAGGCCAAAGGCCTGTTCCAGAACAGGAAGAAATACCATGTGGTGCAGTGGGGTTCTGGTCTATGGTTGGACCATAGAGTGCTGCAGTGGCTCAAGATGAGCATTTCACTGTTTTGGGCATTAATGGCTCTCAGTGTAGTAACTTCAAGCAATTACTAAGGAAGTTTTTTCTGTGCTAGAAGAGAGGAAAAGAGAGATTCCTTCTGACAGAGGAAGATTTGCTAGCAGGGGAAGGCTGGCCAAGTAGGCTCTTGATTTTGATAATCAAAAGAATGAATTAAGATGGAGCAGCCGAGCAGGGTTAAGGACTTTTGTCTAAGAAATTAATGTTGTTTGTTTTGCTTCCTGGTGGTTGGAAGAGGTAGGTGATGATTTGGTGGTGGACCTCTTTTTGATCTTTGTGCCTGCTGCTTGTGCGTCTGGGTTTCTGGTGGCTTCTGGTCTCTGCTGCACAGGAGCACGATGTACCTGTGAGCAGCCCTTGAGAGAAGGGTTGGAGTTCCAAAAGTACAAGTGAGGGCTAACAGCTACTGTTGAAAACAGTGGCCTTGATCTTCTCAGTCTCTCCCTTGACAAGATTAACAGAAGGTGAATAACTATTCCCTGAACTGTTCCAACATAATGCAGGAGCAAGGAAGAAGGCAGGACCTTTGCTGAGAGGTGAGTCAATCCTATCCAGCAGCAGCTCGCTGTCAAAGAGGGTGTGATCTTGAAGAGCACCTGTAGACTTCACATCTGGGTTCCCAGCGTGGCATCCTTGAGACTTGTTCCTCAGGAAAGTCTTCCCTCTGAAAGCTGTATCTGCTAGTGCACCTCAAAGTGGACATGCAAGATGTCTGTGTTCTTCCTAAAACCTCACCATAGTATTGAAGTCAAATATTTGCAAGTTCCAAGTAGAAAATCGGGACAAGTTAATTGCTCAAAATCTGTTTTCCAGCTTCCAAGTATGTAACAGAGCGTTTTACAATTGGATGGAAGGTGCATTCGAGCATGCCTGGTGTAGGTCCCATGGGAGTCACTGAGGATGCATTAACAAGATTGTTCTCTATCATTTCCAGCTTGGATGGATGGTCACCTGGGAAAGGGTTAACAGTGTGTCCTGTGGCGGTGTAGAGTATTCACTGAGAGTATTCCCTACTGTGTCCCTTCTGTGGGGACCTTACAGGGGTATTTAGTTTGTGCTTATGTGGCTCCTGGAGGAAACTCACTTAGCAGCTAAGTGACTAGTCTTACTGGTACTATTATGCACAGTTGGCTTGAAAACGTGTCACATCATAGAATCATCTGGGCCAGAAAAGACCTTCAAAGGTCATCTAGTCCGACCCCCCCACAGTCAGCAGGGACACCCCCAACTAGACCAGGTTGCCCAGGGCCTCGTCAAGCCTCACTTTGAATGTCTCCAGGGAAGGGGCCTCAACCACCTCCCTGGGCAACCTGTTCCATTGAAAGTATAATGATCCTTCCACAGGAAGATCAGAATCTCCGAAAAGGCAGGAGAACTGTTTCTGTCCAGCTCTGGGTTCCATGAGCCCTTCCGTGTGCTGATTTTTACACAGCTGTTGTGTTTACTAAGAGAACACCGTTAGCTGATGCTTTTTGCTAAACACTGATGCACGTTTTAGGAATATTTTATGTAGTAATCTCATACAGTAACAAATGTTGATTAATCAACTCCAGAAACTGTAGCTACAGCCCAGGTTGCCTTGTGTATTCCCCTTACCTTTGATATCCATTCTTTTTCCTGTGAGCCTGGTCCAATGCACTAGCCATGAACCTCCTCCAGGTAAACAAAAGCTTGTGTGTTTAGACTGCTGTCACGTAACAGTAAAGAGTGGTTAAAATTTGCTTTAGCTCCCGCTGATTATGGTGAGAATTGGACTTTTGGAATACACTTGGGTGCCACTGAGAGATGAGACCGAGCTCCTATTGCTACACAGGTTGTTGCAGCATCATGTTCAACCACATATTTCTGTCTTGGTTCCACTCCATTAAATCACATTGAAATGATATATAGATGGTTCTGATTTTCATACCTATTCTCTTCAGAACTGCAATCATAATGTACATGAGGTGGTGTTTGTTCCTTATTCTGCCTTTTTGCAGCTTAATACGGTAGTACTGAATCGCCCTTTCTAGTCCTAATCTTGTGCTATTTTACATCTTTTTCACAACAATCTCTGTATCTAGTAGTTAGAGCTCAAATCTATTTATACTTTAAGAGGACTCATTAGTGCCTTAGAAACAACCAGTGTACTCACTGCAGAAACAATTTGTGGGTTTAAACAAGTCAATAAGAGAAGAATGCTGTCAGAGTATACCCTAGAGCTGTCTAATGTTCTCAGGTGGAGTAATCTTTTTTGTTGGTTTGTTTTTTTTTTTTCCTTGCTCTCACTTCCTCCCTGATCATCTGATTTCTTTCTCACCTTCATACATGGCCTGTTTCATGTTAACCTCTTTCTATATTAAAAGGACATCAAGAACTGATGCTACTGTTGCCTTTGTCATTTCCAGAGCTCTGCTTCTCCATGTGTACAATTCCCTGTTCGAGGAATCTCTTGATTCCAGCGCTATCCTTTTGCTTGCTCAAATCGATAAGGCTGTCCTGGTCCTAACAGCAGTGGGCTGAACGCTGCATCTGATCCTCTTCTGTTGTGCTTCCCATTAGCTGCCTAGAATAGAACTGCATGGCCTGGTAAAACATGTCTCTCAGTTCTCCCACCTCTGTGGCTGCAAAGCAGGGCCACAGATATTGATTTCTAAGCCTCTCTCGCTAATAATGCATGCTGCAAACCAATGAAATGTGTGACTTGATTCCATCTGTTAACGGGACTCGCCTGGACCGGGTGAAGTACAATGCTACAAGACTTTACATGGCAGTGAGCTCTTGGAACGGTACCACAGTTACACCCGATTGTTGTTCAGACTTCCCTGAGCTGCTAAGGGTTAATATCAGAAACGTGGAGTAGCACAAGATGCCTCGTAAAACCAAAGCATCTGTCTCGGGCATCTGGCTGTGCATGTTTGCTAGTTTTCATACAGTACTTGGTATGAGAAATTAGTTACTGGAATTGGGAATATACTCACACCAAAGGAGTGCTGTAGTTAAAAGTCTTAACTTTCTCTTTCCTTAAGGAACCCTACGGACCTTGCAATATGAATAATTCTTTGGAGAACACCATTTCCTTTGAAGAATACATCCGTGTGAAGGCGCGATCGATCCCCCAGCACAGGATGAAGGAGTTTCTGGACTCCCTTGCTTCCAAGGGGCCAGAAGCTCTGCAGGAGTTCCAGCAGACAGCCACCACCACCATGGTGTATCAGCAGGGTGGCAACTGCATTTACACAGACAGCACAGAGGTGGCTGGGTCTTTGCTTGAACTTGCTTGTCCTGTGACAACCAGTGTCCAGCAACAAACTCAGCCAGAGCAGCAGATACAGGTTCAGCAACCCCAGCAAGTCCAGGTAAGCATCTTAAATCATCTCTAAATGTATGTATGACTTGCTAACCCATGGAGTGGTGTTCAGAGCCAGCTACCATCTCACCTGACCCCACGGGCAAGCACTTAAGAAGCAGGGCCAATTAACTTTATATAGAGCAGCACTGTTTCCCTTTCATTTAAGGAATTTGGTAGTAAATTTCTCTCTTGACTGTGCCTCCATTGAGCCCTGCCATAGGAGTAGCAGCAGACATAGCAATGTAGTGGTGTAACCTATTGGAGAAATAGTTGACAGTTCTGGCATGTGCACAGCTCCCCAAAGCCTTGCACTCCGTGAAGCTGCTATAAATATCACCCCCCTCTGCTAGTCTTGCTTTATCTGGTTGGTCAGGGTGGCCTTTAGGGTTGTTTTGTTTTTTTAATTAAATCAATACTCTTTAAATGATTTTGCCTTAACGTTATAGGAGTTGTAGTTCTTGAACTGACTTTTAATTCAGAGGGAGATGCAGGAGAGTCAATTTATGATATAAACCAGTGGAAGATACCTTTCAGGAAAGAAACTCTAAAAGATGTGTGTATGTCAAAGTAGATTATGCCTTTGCACAGTAGAAGGAGTCTTCTTTATTTTTTTAATAGGTATTATATTAATTTTTATTAAGTATCAAATGAGCAAATCCAGCACCAGAGCACGGGGGGAGGGGAAACCCCAAGCATACAACTTAAAACAACTTCTTTGGTCCTCAAACAAATTCTGTAATTTGAAGGAGTTTATAAGTGGCAGGGCATTTACTAAGTTTTTCTTAAGAAACATCTCCAGACAGCTGAACTCTGTCTACAGCTGTAATTCTGATACACTTCAAATACGAATCTTTCTGCCTTCTGTAGCATGAACGTAAAGTTGTGAAGCTCTTCTTTTGCAACAAATGAGGGTATGGAGACACAAGTTATTGGAGATAAGGTAGTGTGCTTGCTGCAGTGCAGTAGACTTGTGCTAACAGCTCACTTGCATGCTTTTGTCCTACTGCAAAGGCAAACCTGCCTCTTTCACTGGGTAACTTGTCTCCAGTTACTCTCTCTATTGAGAAAAAGAGTAAACGAATGCTTAACTGGGCCTTCTGTTGCCCTACAGTAACTTGTGTCAAAAGGCTTTTGAAGAATAAAAGCTTCTAGTCTCAGAGACACGACTTGGATCTCTGCTTGAGTCCATTAAAACTGATTAAGGGTGCTTTTGATTCTGCCAGCTAGCACATTTTTTGGGACATGTTTCATTTTTCAGTAGAACTAGGAGGGTCAGCTTTTTTGGGTGCCTCAGCCTTGAAGATGTGGAAGGCCCCCAAACCAATCATAAAAGTCGGAAGGAATCTTTTTTTTCCTTCTTTTTTGTTTTTTCCTGCTGCTCCCTCCTTCCAGAACTGCTCAAAGTTCAGGCTTGACCCTTGCAAGTCTCTAGTAACAGAGATAGGGAGGGAGGTCATATATCATATGGTCCAGAGAAAAAATAATCTCCTGACCTTCTTGAAAATAACTGTAGAGTTACTGCCAGAGACCTGTTCCTGTTTTTTAAACTGAATGATCTGCATTCTGAATCTGAAAAATACCTGATGAAAATCAAGATTTCAGCAACTTTCCTAAAGAGTGTTGTCTTCTCTCTTCCCCCTTAATTTTGATATGATTCTACTTTAAGGTATCTGGTTTCACATCTGTCAGTACAGATCATAATTAGAGTTTGTGTTGCCTGCCCTGCCATTGACTTCAGGATGTTACAAGCCCCCAGAACACTTAGGTGGCCCATCTGGTTGTAGATACAGCCGCAGCTTTTGTGCGTCAGCTGTGCGACTGGATTTAGGAGTATTTGAGGAGCCAGCTCAGAATTATCTTGAAGGCTTTTTGAAAGGATGGGGTGAAGAAGAATGTCTTTGCCCCTTTGCAGGAGTGTTCTTCTGTCTCTCAAGATTTCTTTTCAAGATGTGATTTATGTTAAACCCATGATTTAGAGTTCACCTGTCTCAAGACTGTCACTGTGGTAGCCGCAGCAGAGCACAGTGTCTGAACAAAGCTGGATTTTGTTGTGACTCTTGGAGTGACAGTGTCCCACTAGAGCAGTGGCTCTCTTTACACACAAGCAGCACTTTAGCATACTTCTGAGAAATCATGGTCATCTGCTGAAGCCTCTCAGCTTTTGATCAAACTTATGTCATCCCAGTACTTGACTTGATAATCTGTTTAGTTCTTGCTAATCCAATTGCAAATCGGTGGAAGACCCTTTGAATGACTACACTTCTGTCTGGCAGTGTGACAATGGTGCTGAAGGTGACTGATAATATGACCAGTCAGATGACCTCACAGTTGCAAGTGCTGTTGACAACCTTATGATCATAAGGATAGACAGATGGTGCTCAGGTTTCATCCTAGATTTTACTTGCTGTGAACAACCAACGACAGTGTGTGGCTGCTTGCAGCTTTTATTTATCCTAGCAAAATAAATTTCCTGATTGAAGAAGTTGCCACCTTAGGGTTTTCTTGCCTGAAAGGCTCGACAAACTGTTGCCACATGTTTATTGTAAAGGCTGAGTGGATGCAAGTGTTGGGTTATGTCAGTGCTACAGTACAAGGGTCTTGGAGCTCATCCCATCGCAGCGGTGCCGTTAGTGATCTTAAGGAAGAGTTTAGTATGTCAAGTTGTCATACCCTCTGCTGCATCAGGGAGTGATTGGGAGGGGCTGTGTTTTCTCCAGTCAAGTAAAAGTTCTGTTGGCTCTCCCTGTGGTGAGGTTGTTGATAGTTGGCCTGTGCATTGAGGCCATTGAATTGCTGACGCCAGCGAGGTGTTAGCACTGACTTGCTTACTGAATATGCTATTTCTGCAGGGGTCAGGGAACCTCTTGTGCCTTTTCCTCTTCCGCAAGATGATTTAACTGGAAGAGTATCAGAGGACAGAAAGTATCTCTGCTTAGGCACATACAGTGCATGTGGGGAAGATCTTCAGTTTCCACTTTTGGTTAAGCTGGAGTCTGATGACTAGGTGGCAAGAGCTTCTTGGACAGGGCTTGAGGGGAGGATGCTACAGGTGAACAAGAGCTATCTAGGGAATGGTTAAATGCCTGCATAAAACGTCTTTCAGTTAGGGCTTGTGCCTTTCTAATTCCTCAGTTCTGTATGTATTTACTATTTAGCTTTTTCAGTCTTCACTGTCTATTCTATGACTTCAGACCAGTATAGGAAGCTGGACATTAATGACATACGGTGGGGAAAGATGCCCTTAAGTAGCTCAGAAAAAAATTTTATTTCTGCCTCTGCATAGAATACCTCTTCACTTCTGATGGTTTTTTCCTTCGTTTCCCGAATCTTCACTTCTTTCTTTCACTTCCCCCTGCCTCAGTCTTAGTTCTGAAGTGAGGGCTTACCTTTGAAAAGCATACCAAGAAGATGTTAGTGTAGCAGCCAGTATTAATTATCATTTGCTAGGGCTGAGTGTGCCATTTCAAAGAATGGTTACAGTCAAGAGCGGTGTTTTCAAGGCAGGAGCTTCTTGTATATGGAAGTAGGTTCCTTTTTAAGAGGTAAGCTGTTTTGTTTTCCCTGGTTCCTATGTTTTAACCATGTTAGGTCTAACCTGCCCCAGTGCACAGCTTGACAACGTAATCTTCATATTGTAACTGTTCAAACACACACAAGGCCTAATTTGGCCCGTGGAATTTTCTCTCTGGTGTTGATGAATGAGCAGAGGAAAAACCTGCAGTGAGGATCTGTCTGGCAGTTGCTCTGAAAAGCTGACTTGTACACTCCCCATAGACCTTGTTTACTTAGATAGATAGCAAAGGACTTCCTGTAAAGTAGTTGAATAACAAGTTCCAACATTTCCTGCTACTTCAGCAATCAGTCTTTTATACCTATGCCATGTACTTCAGGTCTGTTTTGTACTCGTGTATATGCTTTCTGGTGTAACATTAGAAGGAATTATTTATTACAGCGTTAGTTTTTCATGCTGGAGTCACTTTGCATTAGGACAGTTGTTAAGGGAAGTGGATTTTAAGCCTTCTTTCCTTAAATTTGGCTAAAAAATAATTATGAGATTGCTTTTCTTCTGCTCTCACTAACTTTTTTTCAAGTGCTTGACTTCTGTCTGCTTGCTCAGGTGGGGAATTTTGAGGTGCACCTTCTGGGAGCATAGTTGCCATGGCAAGTTTGCCACCTGCCCCCACTTACCTCTCATAGGTTTGGAGCCTGTGGGGATCACTGGGGATTCCCTTCAGATGAAACTAAGCTATAATATGTAATCTTGTTGTGTATAAGTGTTTATCTATCTTGGCTGGTGGGCATGACTAGACTTAAGTTTGAAATAGTCTTCTGGAATGTTTGTTGTGGACATGTTAATAGGTTTTCAGTCCTGTTCTTGCTGTATCCTACTACTTTCTAGTGTAAACAGCTTCTGAAACCAAGATGTGTTTGTGAAAATAGGCATTTAAGAGCCTGTCAGATGCTCCAGGGCATGCTAGATATCAGAAAATCCATGCAGGCAAGAGCTGGTATCTATGCTTATTTGCAGTTTGGTTTTAGGAAATACTAGGTAATCCTGTCATCTCTCAGATATGACTTTCTTTGCTTGGGAATTTTTTCAACTTGATTGTTTCAGAACTGCAGTTCTGCAGTCTGATTCCTTCTTGGACAGAGAGTCTGCACAGGGCGGATGTGTTGTGAGTCCTACATGAAAGTTTTTTGGAGTTAGTCTGTCAACCATGAGGGGGAAAAAGAAAAGCTTTTGAAAACCAGGCTTCAGCTGTTCTCATGCTTGTGGAGTTACTTATTTTTTTCTTCTTGTGTGCTCAGCTCTCTATGTTTTTGAGTTTAGTGTGACAGAAGATTTCCTTTAGGGGAATTTTAGAAATTTAGTACTGCCTTCCTTTTATGATACAGGGCTGACTTACAATGCTTTTGATTCTCCAGTCAGCTAGTACTTGGGCCAACTTCTAGCTATTTTATGGTAAAAAGGCATTTCTTTGTGTGATGGTAGCCTGCTGGGAAGTGATTCTTTTCATGCTGTTAGATCCAAACTTCTAGCAATAAGTAGTTTTTCAGTACTGGTAAGCTGGCATTTTCTTTTCTTGTACCAGTATAACCCGGGAATTCCCAGCATAACATGTTCTCAGTTTAATCTTCAGCATAAGGTGAAGATTTAAAGTCCTCCCTGTTGGTCTTGGCCTGTAAATTTAAAACATTCCTCTTTGTACAGATTCTTTTAAAAAGTCACCCACTGATGATGTTTAGTGTCATTCTTTGTCCTTTTTTTCTCAGATAGCAAGTTAAACAATGAGGTCAATGTAAGGAGCTCTGGTCTCAGACTGGGCTGGAGTCTGTAAATCTGAAATGAATGCTTGCAGTACTCCTGGGTACAACCTACTTGAAAATAGGGAGGGATCTACTACAAAATATGGTTGTTAAAAATGGATGTTTAATTCACAAGGGATGCATAATGTGCGGTAGGTAGAGCTCCAATATCCTTTTAAATAGGAGGAGAATGAGGTCTGCGTTTTGCTGCATGGAGAACTTTCAGTGATTCTGGAGTCTGACTTCATCTCATTGGGGTCTGGACTCATTGTTTGGGTGTTAACAATAACACTGTGTGGACTCCAAAGCAGTAGCAAGATATGCTAGTTTTGTAGGGAGTAGGATTTAGTCCTGGAGGAGTATTGTAGGGCCTCAGGTCATCATTATTCATCTGCTGAAAGTGATGGAAGTTGCCCATGACTTTTAGAGACAGTAGAATCAGGCTCTAAATGGATAATGGTTCAAAGATTCACTGGAGAGGTTTAGACTGTATATTAGGAAGCATTTCTTTACCAAGGGGGTAGTCAAAACACCCGAAGAGGCTTCCCAAAGAGGTGGTTGATGCCCCAAGCCTGTCAGTGTTTAAGAAGAATTTGGAGAATGCCCTTAATAACATGTTTTAGCTTATGGTCAGTCCTGAAGTGGTCATGCACTTACAACTAGATGATCATTGTAGATCCCTTCCAACTGAAATATTCTATAAAAGTGGGAGGAAGAAAATGCTGTCTTGTCAAGTCTGTTCTTAGACCATGTGGTTTTTGCTGACAGTGACACTTGCTTAAACTTATTCCATTACCTTTCTAATTGCAGTTATGTGATAAAGTTGTTTCAGCACAGGAGCAGATCTTCAATTCTTACTGCTAGCAAACAAGTAAAAAAAGCAGTCTGTGTGTGTGGTACAGCAGTAACATGAACTTTAATGTAAAGTTTTGTACAGCAAGAAGGTGGGGGGTGTTCTCGGTCAACCTGTGCATATTCTGAAAACACACTGCAGAAATGTTTACTTCTCTCTGTGATTTTGAGTCCTAGTAGATAAAGCAAACGTTTTGTGTGTGAAACTGAAAATATGTATTAGTGCAGTAATGCATTTTAGTTTGTCCAGTCTTGAATCTTTGTCTTCAGGTAATGTTTTGAACAAGGACTTTAATACTAAGGGACTATATTAGTGGCTTTTAAAGTGTTTTGGAGGATACTCGCATTAGAGGCATATTTGAAACTGGCTTTCTTAAAACAAATTCTTAAACCAAATTCTTAACTGGCATCTGTGCTTGGGCTAAGGCTGTCCTCATGCTCTAGGGCAGTATGATAAGAGTATCAAATAGAACTGAAGAAGCTTCCCATAGGTGACTTCATCTTTTTCAATTAACTGCTTGATCAAATCACTCACTGATGCAGCTTTTTAAACTGTCATGCTGGCACAAGGTCATACGTTTCTTGTTACAGGAAATTATTATAGAAAGTCCACATCATCTGAATTGCAGTATACTGCATGTAGCTTCCAGCAGGAACCTGTAAAATTCCCTATTTTTCCTGGAAATAGAATTAGTTCTTAATGGGAGATGGCTTATAAAACTGGTCTGTAAGTGGTACGTTTTTTACCCCACTTTTTTCCTTAGCAACTCTTAATTGGCTGCAAATGAATCCTTAACATTTTTAAAGACTTCTTAGAGGTGATGTTGGGAAGTGAGACTTTGTTCATCCGCTCAGTGCAGACCTGTGGTGTCTCTGTGCAAATGCTATGCTAGCTTGACTGACTCGAGAAGGTGAGGTAGAAAAGGGTGAGGCAACACAACGAGTAGGAAGACAGTTTTGCAGCTGAAAAAAAAAAAAAAAAAGTTGGCTCCAAACTTCATACAGCCCTCACAGATACCTCTAACAAAGCTCTACGTCTCTCCATTGGATTTGTAAGGAGACGTTGAGTAATTAATTCCTTCCCTTAAGATACAGTATTAAGGAAGCCTGGAGAAGCAGGTGATCATGGGATGCTGGGATGTCAATCCTAGGACAAGGCAAATGCAGCAAAGTGTCTGTGTAAGTGTGGGGGATGAAGCAGTGAAGAGCAGGAGTGCAGATCTCACTCAGTGCCCTGGGAGTGAAGATACCAGCTGGGTTGTGTTCGAGGGCTGGTATGTGAAGTTACTGAGACCTGAACTTGGTGTTGAGGGCTACTTCTGACTTCTAGCTTTAAGTTTGCTCCTGGACTGCTGCTAGGTAGTGTGACAGACCTTGGACAGACAAGCGTTGATGTGAGCGGCTGGGATTAATTTTTTTTCCCTAAAATAAAAGGAATCCAAGTCTTAACATATTTTGTCCATGTTATTCATCGTTGTGTAAGTGCATAAGCTAGAAAATGCAACCAAATAATTTGGACAATAAATGGAATGAGTAATAATGAAAAAAATATTTGGTTTTAATTATCACTGAGAAAGAAATACTTCTGAAGTTTAAAAAAACCCAAATGCTTCAACGTTGCCCCTTAGCACATGACAAAGGTTCAGGTTGAACCAGCAACTTTGTGTTGACACCTGCTTGTGTAGTGTTACTGTTAGAGATTAGTTTCAAAATAATATTTCTGTTCTTTATGTGGAAAGAGCCAAGTGCAGGTTTCAGCTTACCCATATTTCTTGCTGCCTGTTGCTGGCAAGTGATCCTGTGGCCGTTTGGGGGACTGGGGTTGAATGCAGTGAAACAGTTTTTAGAGCATGGTAAGAATGAGGCAAGCTCCTGCGTTTTGTAGCAAGATGGTATCAGAATTGTAATATGTGTGACCTTAAAGTCTTGCTATTGCAAGGCCTATGCTGAAATAGCATTTTAGCAATGCAGATAGCTCTGAAGACTCTTTTGGCTTCCAAGGATGCGATCTGTTGGCTTGGGCCCACAGAGCTTTGAGAACAGAGATGCAGCTCACGCGATGTTCTGTCTGTGCTGAGAAATGTAGTCATGTGTAACACTGAGCAAATACATCATCTGCGTATTGCTGTTGTCAACCACGCACTTTAGAGTAACTTAATTTCATTTTCTTGAGATCTTTACTAATGGATTAATATCATAAATCATAAAACTGAGCATAAACCACCTGGAGTATAGACCTCTAGTGATGGACCGCTCTGTTGGTGGCCTCCCTGTTGAATCATTGACACTTGCTGATCTCTAACTGCTGAATTGATGTCGTTGCAGGTCCAGGTCCAGCAGTCACCACAGCAGGTCTCTGCCCAGCAGCTCTCTCCACAGCTCACTGTCCATCAGGCTTTGGAGCAACCAATACAGGTCCAAGTGCAGATCCAAGGCCAGGCGCAGCAGCAGGCGTCCCAGACAATACAGAGTCAATCTCTTCAGAGCCCCAGCCCGTCTCAGCTGCAGGCAGCTCAAATCCAAGTGCAGCATGTCCAGACTGCCCAACAGATCCAGGCTGCTGAGATACAGGAGGAACACATACAACACCAGCAGATCCAGGCCCAGCTTGTGGCAGGACAGGCCATTACAGGTGGGCAGCAGATACAGATCCAAACGGTTGGGGCACTGTCACCACCACCTTCTCAGCAAGGCTCTCCACGAGAGGGAGAGCGACGGATCAGCACTGCTAGTGTCCTTCAGCCAGTGAAGAAACGTAAGGTGGATATGCCTATTACTGTATCGTATGCTATTTCGGGGCAGCCAGTTGCCACGGTGCTGGCCATTCCTCAGGGCCAGCAGCAAAGTTACGTCTCTTTAAGGCCAGACTTGTTAACAGTGGACAGTGCCCACCTGTACAGTGCCACTGGGACCATTACTAGCCCCACTGGAGAGACTTGGACCATCCCCGTTTACTCTGCTCAGCCACGTGGTGACCTTCAGCAGCAAAACATAACCCACATCGCCATCCCTCAGGAGGCCTACAACGCCGTCCACGTCAGCGGCTCGCCAACGACACTGGCTACCGTGAAGCTGGAAGATGACAAGGATAAGATGGTGGGAAGCACTTCGGTAGTGAAGAACTCTCACGAGGAAGTGGTGCAGACTCTTGCTAATTCGCTCTTTCCGGCGCAGTTTATGAATGGCAACATCCACATTCCAGTGGCGGTGCAGGCCGTGGCAGGGACGTACCAGAATACGGCACAGACAGTGCACATATGGGACCCGCAGCAGCAACAGCAGCAGCCCACACCCCAGGAGCAGGGGCAGCAGCAGCAGCAGCTACAAGTCACTTGCTCGGTAAGTTAAAGCTTCTCAGTCTCAGTTGGTGATTAACAGCTTGTGAGTGTTGTGGAGAGGGAGGATGTGGAGCTGGAATCTAGATGCAGAGATGGTGTCTGTCCTGGTAGCCTGGGTGTGAGGTAGGGCATTTGATTCCTGGTGGGTGTAGGACTGCCCTGTGTTAATGCTGGCTCATAATCATAGGATTCAAAACTTCCCAGAAGAAAGTACAGTCTTGATCTTTGTCATATAAGTGAATAGATACTCGTAGGGTAAATTAATAGATCGGTGCTAATTGCTAGTTTCTTCATAGCAGGTATTCGGAGGTCTGCAGTCTTCTCCTGAGATGTTCTAGGGGTTGCAGTGGATGGGCAGGGATGAAACAGCAAAGTAAGGTGCAAAAATGTACTAGTCACCTGGTTTCAGTTACTTTGTGTTACGCAGTGTGTGGAGTCCACAGCCAATCCAGAGAAAGTGTTGAAATCTGTCTAGCTGTAAGAAAACATGGCTCAGGATACCTGTCTGTGAGGCCATGCCCTGCTTCTGGTAAATGCCAGGTGCAAGAGCACAGTAAGGAGCAGCTGCAAGTGAGCATCTCTTCATCCTGCTGGGCAAACATGGCAGTCAAATTTTTTGTTGTTTTTATTAAAGGCTTTTGTGAACTTCAAGCCATTGACTATTTTGAATTGGGTTTTAAAACTTGAATAACAGGGGCTATTAATGGCCTCTCTTGTATGTGCAAATGGATGTAATTTACCTTCTATTACCAGAAAGTGAAAAGTGATTGATCTGTCAGAGCCTTTTTTTTTTTTGCTGAATGGAACGAGGGCAAAAATATCCAAGTCTGCTGGCATAAATGTTGGTATAAATTCTTTCCAGTTTATAAATAACACTGTTGGCTTTATAAAGGCGTATGTGCCCTCTGCTTCATCAGTGAGCACCCAGACGAGGAGGATTACTTTCTCATAGTCATGTCTGATTGTTTCTGAGTTCGATTGTGGGCTATAGCTTACCAAGATCATCACTGAAAAGGGCTCCCCACCTCTCTAGAGAGCTTGCAGGTGCTGAGTGCCCTCTTTTATAAAGCTGTGCTTTAAGCTACAGCTTATGGGTCTTGTAATGCATGGAGGTTGGTGTGGGGTTTTTTTTTGTTGTTATTGTTTCATCATGTCCAGAGAGACTTCTGTAGCTCCTCTTTGCCCTGTATTGGGACTTCAGAGATCACAGCATCACTTCCATCTGCTTGAACAAACTAAGTTGACAGAACTTTTTGCCTCTCTGTTAAACAGGATTTTTAGATTAATTCTAGGGTCTTTTGAGAGCGTGAGCCGCATTCTTGGGATCCTTTCCAAGGTATTAGCTCTGCAGTTTCTTTAATGGTTAATTGTAAAGCTTCTATTAACACAGTGGTCTGTGGTTCTTGGGTATCAGACAGTTTTCTGATGCAAATTCTCTAGAGTACTGGGTGTTTCATAAGCCCCTAAATACAAAGGCAAGTCCAGGAGGGCTGTTTTACCTCAAGCCAGGACAGGCTGCATTCTTCCTCTAAGAGGGCAATAAACCTACTACAGGTGAATGTCAAACCTTTGGGGGTTGTTTCTCTCACAACTGTGAGACTGAGAAGGAATTTGCCTGCTTGCTGCACACTGTCCCCTGGCATTGTGCTGCTGTGGGATCTAGTCAAGCTGCAGCTATTTTGATCTGTTTGTGAAAAACGTAAGTCAGTTAAGAAGGAACTGCCAGTGGAGTGAATCAACTCCAACCTGCATTCACGCTGGACAAGGCATCCATGAGGTTAGGGCAGAAGATTGCCCATTAGGTTGGTGGAGGTGGCCGGCTCTGGAAAGCTCTCTGGAGAGTGATGAGGGCAGTGCTCTGCAAGAGAGCTGGTGATGCAGGGGCTGATAAGCAGAGAATTATTAAAAGCTGATGCAAAAAATTTAAAAACAACCAGAGGCAGGCAGAAAGCTCCAGTCTGAGACTCTTGCAGGCTTTGCCTCTTCAGCTGTGGAGTTTTCTGTTTTGTTTTGTTATACAGAGTAAGGTATAGGTATTACTAAAGTCTCTGCCATTTTTATTATGGTCTCTAGTACTGTCAGAGCAACTTTCATTGATGGTTGCTGCTTGGCAGTATCAAAGGAAAAGTTACTTCATTATAACAAAGCCTTGCTTTCTGGGTTGGCTCTGGAGGAGGAGGAAGCGAAGCTGTTTAGATGTAACAATTGCTATCTGTAACATTCAGGGTGCCAGTGGGAATTTGATTAAGGGCTGTAAAGCTTCAAGTTAATCTCCTTAATTGAGGTAGCTATGAGACTTTCTGTGGCATGGGATTGAGAAGCTGTGGTGAAGAATGCAGAGAGCAGCTGGAGGGCTCGCTGCTCTTTCTGTATAGGTACCATCAAGTTTCAGGTTGATGTATTGATTTTTGGTGGCTTAAGGTCTTGTTCCAAAGTAAACTTCCAGAGGGTCTAGTGACCCTTTAGGTCTATAGTAGGTCATACAGTAGTTCTTCAGAGAATAGTAGCTAGTCCTCATTAGCAGCATTTGGTAGTTTGAGAGCATTGCATTGCAACTGAATTAATGTTTTGATGCTGGTGTTCTAGTCTGTCAATACTTTATACCTCTTGCAAATGAATTAAACGTATCAGTTATTGACAGTAAGAGCAGAGCATTCTGTCTGCCTCTTGTGTGTGGAATGATGAAGAGAGCCTGCCCTGATGGGATGCTACCAGTGCACAACACATGATTGTACCCAGAACCCCGCTCGGGGCAGTCTAGGTTTGGGGCAGCAGTGGTTGGGAAAGCTGATGGCACCTTGCTGTTCTTCCCTGGCAGAGGCTGGTGGTCTCTCTAGCTGCTGTGTCTGCAGGGGGCTTTGAGCCACTCTTGTTGTAGTGAGACCATGGACTTCACTGGTATTTCAGAGTGACGAGTTAGCTAAAGCCAAGAAAAATGCACTGGAGGAAATAGGGCTTCAGAATCAATGGTGATTTCAGTGTTTGAGAGGGGACCAGAAGTCTGCTGTTCAGAGGAGTTTAGCCCTGTGAAGATCCTTGCCTTTACTGGCTAACTTCTTGATGCTGTGGCAGCAAGACTGGCTCATGGCTGTTCAGCCTCCTGGGATGTTCTGTAGGAATACCAAATGCATCAAACTGCAAGCTGTGTGGATTTGCTAAAGGGGTTATTGATGTGTCCATTCAAACTACAAGCGTTCTTGGAGGGACGAATGCTCTTTTGTGAGCAGCAATTCAGGTTAGACAGCAGAAGTTGTGTTCCTTTGATTAATTTCTTCTTAGAGAAGAGTGTTGCAAAAGGCTGGTATCTTGGGGCGAGACATATTGTGGCACTACTTGTTTGCTGTCGAACAGTTGCATTTCAAAGTGTTTATATAAACTGAAATGTTTTCTTTCGTAGGCTCAAACCGTTCAGGTTGCTGAAGTTGAACCACAGCCACAGCCGCAGACTTCACCTGAACTTTTACTTCCAAATTCTCTGAAGCCAGAAGAAGGCCTTGAAGTGTGGAAAAGCTGGGCACAGACCAAGAATGCTGAGCTGGAAAAAGAAGCCCAAAATAGGCTAGCACCTATTGGAAGTACGTGTTATGACAATGTGGCCTTTCTTTCCTTTCAAGTAGGATTAGGAGTGACTAAAATGTTAGCTGTTTACCGCTCTGTAAAACACCTTTATTTAATCAGTGATTGTTTTTCAATTTAAACTTTGATTTACTCTGCAGTACTAATTGTTTCATACTCCCACTGCCACAGGACATGATCCAAAGGAGGTGTTAGCTCTGTGCTGAGCCAACTTGAGCACTGTGGCTGGAGGCAGTAGGAGAGAGCACTATGTGGTGCATGGATGGACAAAATGGCTGAGTGCCAGCCAAGCTGGTAGAGCAATCGCAGAGTTGATGCTTTCTTATTGCTGCAGGGCAGTGTTTCATTGTGGACGTAGTAGAAGAAGGCAATAGTTATGCAGTTGGCAGGGCAGAGAGTCTTCGTATGGGATTCTTGTCTGTTTATATTTTAGTAGATCTGACAGCCTAAGATCTTGATTTATTTCCACTTTATTATATTGGGAGAATGAGGTAGTACTCAGCCTGCTAGATAGAAGGGCAAAGCTGGAGATGTGGGAAATCATTCCTGAAAGATTGGGACATAATATGGCTTTATGGTTTAAATAATATGGCTTTGTTTTGTTTTTCCAGGGCGTCAGCTGCTGAGGTTCCAGGAAGATCTCATCTCTTCAGCTGTGGCTGAGCTGAATTATGGGCTATGCTTAATGACACGAGAAGCTCGAAATGGTGATGGTGAACCTTATGATCCAGATGTGCTCTACTACATCTTCCTGTGTATTCAGAAGGTAAGGGGAGGACAGCATTATGAGCAGCTGAGACATTCTCTTTTATAAATATGGAAACAGTGGCTTCTTCTATTAAGCTGCCTAATATCTTCATAAGAAAAAAGTCTCTTTAAAAAAATAATAAGCTGGATTAAATGTAATTAGTGCACAGCTATGCTTTCACCTACTGAGTTAAGTTTGTGAAGAATTGTTAATAACTGGGTTCAGCATCATGGTGAGACTAATGAAATAAGTCCTTTTAGTTTTTTTTATGGGGAGGAGGTTTGGATGATGTCAGTGTCAAAACTTGATCTGTAAAATGCTTAACTAACTGGGTACGTGGCTCTTAGGGCAAGGTCTGCTCAGAGGAATATACTTGCTACTGCTGTACCCGACTGTGTTGTGAATCTCTTACAGTATCTCTTTGAAAATGGCCGAGTAGATGACATCTTCTCAGATCTCTACTATATTCGGTTCACTGAATGGCTGCACGAAGTTCTCAAGGACGTACAGCCCCGCGTTTCCCCTCTTGGTAAGAACTTTTGTTTAAGAACTGTTAAACTTTTTGATGTTTGAAGTGTTTAAACTGAAAAACAGCGTGAGTGTAGTCTGAATAGAAACTTTTTCGAGGTACTTAATGTCCCTAGGACAGGTCATTCTGGTCAGGTCATGTTGTGCCTGCAGTGAATGCTGAGGTTACAGCACCTGTCAGGCTCTAGCCTTGATTGTCATCGAGAGCTATTTTTCTGTCCCCCATCACAAGGCAGATTGTTGGGACTTTGTAGTATCACGAGATTGGTTTACTTGGAAGCCAGCTGATCCTTGATCTTAATCGAACTTCCTCCCCTGAAGTACTAATATACCTTGCCCTCTGATAGGTATTGTTAATTGGGGAGATAATACAGCACTGTCATTTTGCCATGTAGCCTGATGGATGTGGTCTGCAGGACCAAGTAGGTGCCAAAGAAAGAAACAATGTGTGATTAGAGCCTCAAATGCTGCATCAAATGCAGCTCATCTCAGCCCTGTATTTAGAAGATGATGGAAATGGGTGGGAGAAGCAGTTCCAGAAGAGATAGATTTTGACAGAGTTACATATGAGAACTAGATTAAGAATTGCTTTTTCGGAGCACGGAAAACTCTCATTGCTTCATTCCCTTTGATCTGATTAGATGTCAGTGAAGAAGCTATTGCTTGTGTTCAGAGAAGTAGCTGGTGTTACAGCCTAGAAGGCTAAGTAGCATCCTGAGTTTTGGAATCCTTTTGTTTTCACTCTGTCTGTTTGATCTGTGCTTTGTCATTCCACAAGCCCCGGAGTTCATACTGCTCTCTGTTTTTCTGTTTATCTGTGTATTTGGAGTATAGTATTTCTCTTTTACACAAAGGAAAAAAAAAAAATAAATCTGAGAATCAAAGGATTACTCATGTGTCCAAATACATCACTTGGCACTGTGTGCTGACTAAAGCTGCACACAGGGCCAAGAGCTGATTTGCTACACTGGCCTGCCTGCGCGCACATATTATTGGATTAGAAGCATCTGCATTGGAGTCGAGCCATTAATTAAAAGCTGTTTAAGTGCATATTTATTTCTTTCTGAGCTGGGATGTATAGGCATATTGCAGAAGCATACTCTCTGCAACTAGAGGTTGTTGATGTATGTATACAAGTGTTTCCTAACTGTACCTGCTATTTAAGAAATTATTTGTGCAGTAGTGAACCCTGACGTCAGTGAGGATCTCCTCCTCCTCTTACAATTTATACATTCTCTGATACTTACAGACTATAAAATGCTGCCTCTGTTCCTGCTGTGACTGTCTCCTGGCATGATACTGACTTCTGATTATTGCAGGTTATGTCCTCTCCAGTCACGTAACAGAAGAGATGCTGTGGGAGTGTAAGCAGCTAGGAGCTCACTCCCCTTCCACCTTGCTCACTACACTGATGTTTTTTAATACAAAGTAAGTACATTGGTCTTGAGGAACAAAAGAACTTCAAATGCCTTGACAGGGTTGGTACGAAACTGCTGCTCTGGATTAGGGTGAAATCATGAATTTCAAATGGTTGCACACAGAGCTCTGTTGCAGCCCCATCAGGCAAGGAAGATGCAGTACGACATGGGAACCAGCTGTCAGAGGGGAAACTGAGCTTGTGGCTGTTGCATTCTTTGCTGCTGGAACAATTTTTAACTCAGTGTAGTTTTGAGCTTCGGCTGGCTTACGATGAGTAAAGATAACTACCTTGCTGCTGTGACCGTATCCTTTACTTGCCTCAATGTCCTGTGTTCTCTTCTTGCTGCTCAGATACTTCCAGTTGAAAACCGTAGACCAGCACATGAAGCTGGCCTTCTCCAAGGTGTTGAGGCAGACCAAGAAGAACCCTTCTAATCCCAAGGATAAAAGCACGAGTATCCGCTATCTCAAGCCTCTTGGCATACACCAGACAGGACAGAAAGGTAGTATCTGGAACTTTTCTTTGGGACTACTTACTTACTGGGCTTGAAGGAAGTGGATGAACCTGGAGATGTCTGCAGGTAGGGCCAGGAGAACCCAAGGCTCTGCCAGTTACCTTCAGCCTAACAGTGGGGGTTTTCTGCGTGTTCTGTCTGAGAGCACAGTACCTACTGATAATAATCCTGGAGACATACTTTGCCTGAGGTGTATAGGACCCATCAAGAGCTAAGGATCACTTTTTTTGTTACTCTTGGCTTTTATGGGCAACAGGACTGTTGGGTGCAAGTGCTTATGAACAAAGGGAGAAACTTCTTTGGGAGGGCTTCTCTTATCTTTACTTATATGAATCCATATAGAAGCCATATGTAAGTACAATCTGTTCTCTTAAAAGCACAGAGTCGGGGTTTAGCTGAGTCATTTCTGCTGTCTCAGTAGTGAGATTTTTCTCACTTTGGGCACAGGTAGAGGAGAAATGGGAAGAGGGGTATAGATGGGCTATGATCTTCAGTAGCAGGTTCTCCATATAATGCTTTGAGCATTTATAACCTGCCCTGGAACAGCCTTGTATCTCTTGTAGCTTTTGCATGGTGACAGGGTGCTTCAGAGTGCTGAGGCTGTTGGCACTGCTGGGTTTGCTGTACTTACACAGTGTCTGACAGATTTTGGGGGGTGCTGGTTTGTAGTTACAGATGACATGTACGCAGAGCAGACTGAGAATCCAGAGAACCCCCTGAGGTGTCCGATAAAGCTGTATGACTTCTACCTCTTCAAATGGTGAGAGCCCTTGTTTGTCTGTATGGTTGTTTGTCTTCTCTGACTGTTAAGCTCTATCTTGTGGCTGGCCTAGTTTTCAGGGCTGTGTTTTATTGCTGGCACAGTTTCTAATTTTACTTAAATGCGTTGATGTGAGAGGGTGGGGTTTACTCTGGCACAGAAGTTGAACTTCCGTGGTATTTAAGAGACACAAATCCTGATTTGTGAACTGGCTGCTCTTAATCTCACACTCGCTGTGTTGGCTCGAGCTCCCTGCTCTGCCTGTGACTTTCTGAGCAAATAATCTGGAAGCATCCACTACTTGAGGTGAAAATTAGTGTCCTATTCAAATCGGCTTCTGAACAAAAAGGAGGACTTGGTATGGATATTGGATGATTCTGATAATTAGTGTAAATGTTTTTCTGCATAGATGGGTCTGCAGCAAGCCTGGATGTGAAAAGACACATCCTTGCTTCACTTCGAAAGACCCCTAAAGCCACGTGTGTCTGTTATTATACTTACTGGTGTGAAATCAAAATTTGTTTCTTGAAGTTGTCACCCTGGCTTTTTTTAACCTTGGGATGGCCTAAAAGCTGTGGGACACATGTAACTCCGTCCCTTCATGTCTCATCAGCCAGATGTTCACTGTCAGGACTTGTGACGTCTGGGGTGAGGACAGTGGCGGTCTCTCCCTTCCAGGACATTCTGTTAGTCTGGTTATTTCTGATCTTCCTCACGCAGCCCCCAGAGTGTGAAAGGCCGGAATGACACGTTTTACTTGACACCGGAGCCAGTGGTGGCCCCCAACAGCCCTATCTGGTATTCCATCCAGCCGATCAGCAGAGAGCAGATGGAGCAGATGCTCACCCGGATCCTGGTGATACGAGAGATTCAGGAAGCTCTTGCCGTGGCTGATGCCAGCACCATGCACTAAGGCATCCTTCTTGGCTCAGAAGGGGTGGGGTGGGGTGACAGGGGAGGGACAAGCAAAGATAAATTGTACAGACTTTTACACTAAAGGAGATGCCTAAGTTTTTGGTTTTTTATTGGTGTAGTTATGAAGCCCTTTTAGGCTTCTTCTCTTTAAAAGAATCTAAAGGAAAACCTACTCATTGTGTATCCTACCCAACAAACCAAACTGTTGGACCCATTGGAGGCTGCATATCCCCTGCGAGCTGGGAGCTGTGGAAAGCTGCTGGTTGACTCTGATTTTTTTTTATGATGTAGAAAACATGAACTACAGGATTGGCCTGGATGGCTGGGGCCTCTGTCTCCTTGGAGCACGTGCAGCCTAGAGGGCACAGAATGATGGATGGACCTGCTCGGCCAGTGGAGGAGAGGCAGGCATCTTCTTTTCTTGTGCTGGGACGTTAATTTGCTGTTATCTTGGAAGGAAGAGGAGAGAGTGAACTGCAATTGTGATTTATACAAAAAAAAACCCAACAAACAGTGATTTCTATTCAGACCTTTAAGTGACGTTTTTAGATGTTAAAAGTACAAACTTTACCACACTCTTCTTTTTTGGCCTAACATTGAGGCCTTAAACCTTGAGGCTCCTGTGCCTGATGGAATTCTTGTAACATACACTTGTGTATCATATAAAGATACCACCCTGTTTCTCTTATGTATTCTTACTCTAGTTGTTTATTAAGAATGACGAGCACGTCTTTTCAACATGCCATTGAACAATGTGTCTTTATTTGGGGAAGAGTGAGCTGTGAGGGTGGGGGGGGTCATTATACAAAGATCAGTATGCAAACTGGTTGTTACCATCCCTGGTTGTGCTTTCCAGCTCGACTTCACTGGACTTCTTTCACCCCTACAAATTAGGAAGGTAGAAGTGGATTAACTTCTGTCAAAGGACCTAAATGTCTGTTTGCTGGTGACAGCTCTGTGTCATGCTAGGAACATGGGATCTGTGAGACCAGATTGGACTGTCAGTCTGTCCTGATGTTCTGTGGCCAGCCTGTGAGGCTTCACTCTGAGGCAAATCCCCCCCCCCGTCTCCCCACCTTTACAAACACATCAGTCACACCAACGGCATGATGGAGGGGTGCTGGAGGGAAAAGGCCTTCCAGGAGCAGCACTTGGCTTACTCCTGCCATTTAACAGCCTTTTCACAGTTTTTTAACACAGCTATGTAGCTTCTGCCATCGTTCATGATCATAAACCCCAGCCCTGTAGCCTTGCCTTGTTGCATCTTAAATGGTTGCTGTATTTTATATCATTAACAGGTAGTCTGTTCGTTTGAAGCCAGCGGGTAGCCAACTGTGCTTGAAATGGGAGATCACTCTAGCCAGGCTTGTTATTTGTGCCACCAGCTTCTTGGATGCGGAGAGGTGACTCTGCTTCTTGAACTTGTCTTCCCTGCTTCTCCATCTCATGTCTCTTCCCTGTTCTGAAATATATAGATATATATTTAAATATATATTACAGTAAAAAAAAAAAACCCTTTAAACTTGTGTACAGGCAAGCAATTTTTCTGAAGCTTCTGTTGACCAGTGCCTGTCTGTATTGAGAAGGAAGGTCTGCCCTCTCTGTCAGTTGTGCACAATGTAAATCTGCACGTAGGACGAGAGTAGCCATAATGTTCCTGCCTTTGCGCCCTTAGTCAGTTGAGGTGTGTGGGCTTAAAGAGACTTCAAGCCTCTGATGTTTCATATTGATGTTGGTGTTCATGAGAATGCAGAGATGTTTGAGCTGGTTGTCAGTATGAGCAGTTTGTTCCTTGTATAGGACTCTGTGCTCAAAGAAATGCAGAGAGGTGAAGCAGCAACGTGCTGTTGTTTCCCAATACCCCTACACTGAAGTAGACTCTTAGCTCAGCGTGTGCCCTCAGAGTTATGCCAGGGGTTGGTGCCCAGATCCCAGTGGGTAGGTTGGGAAGATGGTGCCTGGGTGGTGCGTGGGGCTGGCAACACATACCCTTGGCTCCATTCAGCTGCTGGGGGGTCAGCAGTTGCCCCCTGGTAGGGTGGCTGTCAGGATGGCTAATAATGCTTCAGCTGGCAGAAGCCTGTAATCCCTTCACCATATCTGGAATGTCCATCTCTGGCCCTAACTTAAGTAGTTAAGGACATAGTTAGGGACAAGCTCCCACTGTTTCAAGGAGCTGGGTGTGCTTGTTGCTCGGGAACGCCCAAGAGGCCTGCACAGAGTAGATTCCTCATTCTTTTTGGCAGTTTGTCCTGTTTTCTGAACAGTGTTGGCAAAGATGCAAGAGAAACTAAACGCCTGTGCTGGAGTGGCAGCACTGCATGGGAGGTTTGCTCCAGCACGCCTGCCCCTCAGCCTGACCCTGATGTTTTGTCCAGCTCTATCAGAAATGCAGTGGGTGCTGAAGTCATCTGCCAGGCACCCGGTGACCAAAGTTGCTTCCTTAGGTGGCCTCAGGAGTCGCCTCTTGCTCTAAAAATTGCCAGAAACTGGAATAACCTGACAGAACATTAGGGCAGTTCCAGGTTAGGGGTGAACAGATACTTCAGCTGAGCTTTCTGGGGAAACAGAATCCCTTGTTACCTTAAAAATTCTAGATTGTATGCTTTTCTTACTGCTCTTAACTGCAGAATGATCTAAAAACTTTGGAAGGGAAGAGTTCTTCTTGATCTTAAGAGTGGGGCACTTGACGCATGGTGAGCCGTGGAGATCTCCTGATGATTGGCTTTGTCCTGACAAACTGAAGTGTTTCCCTTATTTTTCTCATTGTTTGGACGTACACAGGAGAGGGATTTGCTGAGGTGGCCGTGGACTGCTGTACTGTGCTGTACTGTCTTATCAGAATGTCCACTGTGTTAACTTCATTCCCTATTTTTAGAGACAATCGATATACTGTGACTTAAGGATTATTTTCCTGGACCTGGCTTCTAGTCTGGCTCTCTGGAGCTAGTTGAAAAGGTACAGTATTTCTAGAATATAAATACTATGTTCTTTGATAGTGAAGAACATCATCTGCTCCCTTTTAGGGGCTCATAGGGAGACATGTACAGAAGCGTGCTGTGGCTTAGGGTTGCTATCCAAGTTCTGGGAAGTGTTCCCAGTCAAACATGTAAAATAGCTTTTTAACACTTTCCTATAACTAGCTTGACTGCTGCTTAAAGGGCATTCCCCCTTGGCTCCCAGAGTGCCAAACTGCTAGCTCTTGTATGCCTGTATATATATTAAACAAGAACTCTCCGTGCCCTATGCCTTGTATGAGACAGGTTGAAAATGCACCGATCTCTAATAAACAAAGCTGAGAAGTCAAGCTGGAGACCCTGCATTGATGGTTTCAAACTGTGCCCATCTTGTCTCTGTGGTATGAAAGGAACCACAGAAAGCAGAGCAATGACTGACTACAGTAAAGCACCTCATGTTCTGACATGGGGCTCCTGTATCCTCCTGTCTCTTGACACTAATAGCGTTGCTTTAAGGAAACTTGTAGCCTCTTGTGCACTTGTCCACGGCACCATTAGATTTTCATTTACTTTCAAGAGTTCAAGCGTTTCCTCTAAGTGGTAGTGGCTGAAGCAGCAGAGAGCAGACTAGAGAGTGGTTCTTTCCTCCTGTCTAGAGTGGTGAGTGAAGGGAACAATCTAAGGAACTCAACAGGGCTCTCATCTGTTGGCTGCTTCGCCCCTAGAGATCTGAATTTTAGATGGGAGACAAGGTCTAAAGTAGTTCCTGAACTGTTCTGCCTTGGACCAATTTAAAAGGACTTAATCTGATCCCTAAATACATATCCTTTTCTTCACTGTTTCTCCTAGGGCATAAATTAAGACAGCCTTGTTCTCAAGACTGCTTCAGGGCTACAGCCTACCTTGGTGTACCTAGGATGGGTTCTTCAGGCCTCCTCTGCTGTGATAAGAACAGATCCAAAGGTGGTAGAAAAGAGCCCTCTGAGTGTACGTAGGGTGGAGGACTCACTGATACCATAGTTGCTCATCTTCTTGCTGGTCTGAGTGCTGCTAGACACTAACTGACTCTACGCAGTCCAACCAAACAGCATTCTCATCCAAGTTTAATAGTGACTTACTTGCAGTTAGCCTTTGGACTTTTAAATCACTGTTAAAGTGGGATATAAACTGTCTTCCACCCTCTATGGGGCTTTCTTCCCCATCTTCTTGCTGGAGCTGCTCCTGTCAAATACTACAGGGGATGTACCTCATCCTGACGTTTCAGCCTGTTCTGTTTCGCTGGTGCCAATGCATAGGAAAGGGCCCTTCACAGCTCGAGCATCTTCCTACCTTAAGGAGCATCTCAAATCTTCAGGAAGTCTGACGTGCTGCCCCAAAATCTCTGAAGTGATTGCTGTGTCCCCTACTTGTCGGTCCCCTTTGTCGCGCGGCTGAAGCTCTGCTCTCAGCCCTGCGGTCACTTTCCCTGTAGCACCTCAACGCATGGCAGCCACCTTTGCCTGCTTCTCGGTTCTCCTTTGAGCCCATCAGAACAGGGAGGCAGACTGAACCCACTTACAGCAGCAATAAACCGTGTCTAGAACTCGAGAGGGAACTGCAGGAGAGAACGAGGTGGAGGGGATGTCTCAGAAAGGCAGGGTCCCGTTGCAGCCCAGAGCCTCGCTTGATAATGAGTGTGCAGCCTATATGCAAAATATGTCTTGTCTGTCCCTCCCGTGTTGACCCTGGTCTAAACAGCACATGTGATTGGCATCCTGCAAAGTGACCTTCAGAACTCTCCAGTAGCTTTGCCCCGTGAGTAACTCACACTACAAATCATTTTAAAGAGATGCACTCAACTATTTTTTTAATTTAATTTTACTCTTATATTCTCTGCTCTTTGTAATCTGCTTGGAAATAAAATGTTTTTCCCTGCAGCCTTTTGTTGTAGTCTGTCCATTAAACTCTCTCTGGTGTTTCTATTGGAACAGAAGCCACCTTGCCTGTTCACTGCTGTGCCCGTGAGGGCAGGGGTCGGTGCGTGCCTCCCGGGTAGGCTCAGCAAACCTTTGTTAGCCCATTATTTAAAATAAAAGGTAGAGAGACCTGTTAAAAACTGATCTTGCTGTGGCACGATGCCTCCCCTTCCGCAGATCCTGCGGACAGACAATGCTGGCCGGAGCCTGTGTGTCCTTGGCAGGTGCCATTTTCCTGGGGAAGGCTGCGTTTCTGCTCCCTGATGTGTATCTCGGGGTCTTCTCTGGTGCCTGCTCTCGGTGGTGCGAGCCCAGAGGCTCGATGTGCTGCAAAGGAGGGTGCTCTTCTCAGAGCTGCCTACCCCCAGCAAACTGCTAACCAGGGGAAAGCAGGGTCTGGGCAGGTGAGATCAACTTCCCTGAGAATCAGCCCAAGAACTATGTAAAATTAAAACCAGGGTGCACTTCCGTCTCTTCCAGCAGGCTGTCAGGGAACAAAAACAAACCCTGTGAGTTTCAGGGTGTAGCATGATGACAGGTTAACCTGTGGCTGTAGGAAGATGGGGTTGATGTTGCCGTTCATTGCAGCAGTAACAGGTTTGCTACCAATCTCTCAGCTTGAAGCTTCAAGTGGCTCTTAAGTGTGTGTGCGAGGACTGCCGTTCTCAGTTACCTGAGGGGCCCTGGAAGCCCCCCATTCCCTTCCCCACAGAAAAAATGAACATCCCTGCACTGAGGTGTGTACCTTCCCTTCCTGCTAGAAACAAAACCACAATCTGGTGGGAAACAACCATAGTTGTAGAAGTTGCAGCCTCTGCTCTGTGCAGATTGCTGCTGTTGAGCCCAGAGAAGCCACATGAGTCCTGGTTCTGTCCAGAGCAGGGTTCACTTCGCGTTTGGTGGGTTTTTTTCTCCCCTGTGTAAAAATCAGTATTAGCATCTACCACAGCCTGGTCTCTCTAAACTCCACATTGTCTTTTGGAGAACTTTATTCAGACCAAACGCATTCATCCAAGCTCCAGAGTGAACCTGACCGATGAGCCTCACAGCACGTAAGGGCCATTTGCTTCTGTGTGTTTCTCCCTCTCTCCCTCCCTCCCCGGGCCCTGCGCCGCCCTTCCTCCCTGCGGGGCCGCTCCTGACTCACGGCCCGGCTGTGACTCCCGCTGCGGGCCCAGTCCCGCATCCACCACAAGGAAGGCAAAGCGCCTCCTCCTCCTCGCTCTTCCGGGACCCCCCGCGCCGAGCCCGGCCCCGCCGCCACCCCCTTTCTGCTCTTTTTCAGGCCATTTTCTTCCCCGGGCGTTCCGGGGCCCAGACCCTCCCGTCCGACAGGGGGCGCTGCCGGGGCCGCTCCGGGCCCCCTTCCGCCGGCCGCGCCGGGCCCCCCCCCCGCTTCTCGCTGGTGTCCGCCTGAGCCCTGGCGGCCGCCGTCGGGGGGCGCGTGCGCTCGGGGGCGCGCGGGGCGGCGGGCACGCGGCGGCGGCGAGGAGCCGGCGCCATGGCGGACTACCTCATCAGCGGCGGCACCGGCTACGTGCCCGACGACGGGCTGACGGCGCAGCAGCTCTTCAGCTGCGGCGATGGACTCACTTACAAGTGAGTGGGGCCGGGAACGGGAACCGGGAACCGCGGCCGGGGTTGGTGCGGGGGGCCGGGCCGCGGCGATGGCTGACGCCTCTCCCCTCGCCACCCTCCCCCCGCAGCGATTTCCTCATCCTTCCCGGGTACATCGACTTCACGGCGGACCAGGTGGTGAGTGGCCGGGGCGGGAGGAGCGGGGCGGGGGCCGGTGCCGCCGCTGACCCCCCGCCCCGCTCGTCCCGTTGCCTTCCCGCCAGGACCTGACCTCGGCCCTGACCAAGAGGATCACCCTGAAAACGCCGCTGGTCTCCTCCCCCATGGACACGGTCACCGAGGCCGGCATGGCCATCGCCATGGCGGTGAGTGCGGCCCGGCGGAGCGGGCAGGGCCAGCGGGCGGGGTCCCCCTCTGCCGCCCCCACCGGGATGGCGGGCGGGGGGAGATGCCGTGTGAGGCACAGGCCTGGCTGCTGCCGGGTCACCCCAACGCTCCAGAGACAGCCCACCCCCTCCCCCGGGGGGGGAAAACTGTGCCTCATGCTTCCCCCTGCCACCCCCCGGGGGAGCCGGGACCCCACGCCTCCCGGGGGTGGCCCGTGGTTGCCCAGCTCTCCATGCCCACCCCGTGGTGGGGTCTGCCCTGTGAAGGGCCGGGGATGGGGGGGTTGCAGCAACTTAGAGCTGCCTTTTGTGTTACCAGCTGACGGGGGGAATTGGGTTCATCCATCACAACTGCACCCCGGAGTTCCAGGCCAACGAAGTGCGGAAGGTGAAGGTGAGTGGCTGGAACCAACCCTGGTCCCAGGGTGGAGGTGGGCGGTGGGCACTGTGAGAAGGATTCCATCAGATCTCGGTGGTTTTGGAGGAGTGGCGCTGCCATGGTTTGCCTCTTGTGTGTTAGGTGATGGCACCCCACGCTCAGCCTGGGGTCTGAGAACTGCCAGGCCTCCTGGGGTGGGACTGTTCCCCACAATTTTGGGAAGGAGCTGGGAACTCTTAGGGATCTAGCGCTCCTTGGGTGAGCTGTGGGGCTGGTTTGGGAGCTACCCTGTGGGTGAGCACATGGCCAGGTGGGGCAGTTACAGACTTCTGGGGGTGGCTGCAATAACCACCAGGCACGTGTCCAGCTTCTGCCCGGTCTGGTGGTGCTGCTCGGCCTGGCTGCTGAATCTGCTTCTTTTCAGAAATATGAGCAAGGCTTCATCACTGACCCCGTGGTGCTGAGCCCCAACGACCGAGTGCGAGATGTGTTCGAAGCGAAAGCTCGTCACGGATTCTGTGGGATTCCCATCACGGACAATGGGAAGATGGGGGGCAAGCTGGTTGGGATCATTTCATCTCGAGATATTGATTTCCTGAAAGAGTCAGAGCACGACTTGCCCCTTGGCGAGGTGAGGAGGGCTTGTGAGCGTTGCGTGAGGAAGCGGAGTGGCTTGTGATAAGGAGAAGGGTGAGTGTGTGGCTGCGGGGACGCTGCGCCAGCAGGAGGGAGCAGTTCCACGTTAGCTCTGTGGGTCCATCTTTAACTGTATTTCCAGAAGGGAGCATCTCATTCATTTATGCTCTCTCTGTGAGTCCTGCAGTGCGGATGCAGGAGGGTGGCCCTGCAGTAGGTGTTTGTGTGACTGACGACTCCTGCGGGGTTACCTTTCAGTGTTGTGGAAGCCATCCTCTACAGCTGGTGCTCTCCCCCGCTTCAGTCATGAATTCCTGCTGTTTCCTGGCTGCTGCTGTGGTGCCACGTAGGGTGCTGGCACTGACCAGGGCTGTAGCAGCTGCGCTGTGCCCAGCAGGCCCTCCAAGTGACAGCGTTCCTTTTCTGGACTGCCTTTCCCTGTGTGCCTCATCTAGGCTGCTTGCTCTTTAAAATAACCCCCTGAAGTCAGAGACTGGCAGTTTCACCTTTATAGCACTATACTCTCAAACTCCCCTCCGACAGGAGAACGTTCTCTGTGATGCCAATGCTGATTCCTGTTAGTTCTGGCGTTGCTGTTACTCGAGCTGTGTAACCGTAGATCTGTAGCCCTGTCAGGTTACACCACTGGTGCCTCTTGGCCAGGCTCTGCTCTTGACTCACTGCCTATTTTTAGCTCTTGCTGACCAAACCTGGTATCACATGCTCATCCCTGTTAGGTTTGAAATCACCTATAAATACCTGTAATGAGAATCTTAAACCAGGAGTAGGTTATAAAAGTGCACATGTCCCCTTGAAGCGATGCTGGCCCATTCAGAGGAGCCAGATAAGAATCTCCTCTCTTCCTTTACGTGGATCATTCAGCACAGTGAAGTGGGAAGCTTGCTGCTGTGAGCATTTGGTGCTTCTTTCTGTCACCAGGCAAGGCTGGGGAGATGAATGTCTCCTAGACCTCACCCCACTTTGCCATCCAGCAGTCATCTTGATGAACTGTTTCTTGCCATCCAGCTAAACACACGGGTCTCCTGTAGCTTGGGAAGCTCATGGATCCCACAGGGTTAGAGATTGTGTTGGGATATCTATGTCATTCCTCAGGCTTTTTCTGAGATGTGGGTTCTGTCACAGACAGGATTGTGTGTGGATACAGACAGGGTGAACCTCTTTCCTGAAGCAAAATGTCTGTTCTTATGGTATAGATAACTAACATGTTCCCTCTTTTCTTTGCTGTGTGCAACTAATCTATCTTACCTGAGGATTAGAGAGTGTTCCCTTTTAGCTTTTCCTGGTCTTCTTGGTGTAACCTTTTATGAAAACATCCCGCATCAGGTTTGTAATTGCAGAACGCTGTGGCCAGGGAGGGACCTCAAGGTCCCTTGTCAAACCTTGCACTTGAGGCACGTTCATCTGGAGCATGTCGTGTGGGGCTGTGTCTGCCTCCAAGGATGGAGGCTTCACTGCCTCACTGGGCTGCTCTTCCACCATTTGACCGCTGTCGTGGTGAAAGCTTTCTTCTGTGTACCACGTCAGGTGTTCCAGCTGGTGTCCATTGCCCCTTGCCTTTCCACAGTGTTTTGGTGCTTGTTTGTCAGAGCGAGCGTGGGTGAGCGTGTTTGTTTGGACTGAAGCAACTCCTTTGCCCCATTGACCTTGCCAGCAGCGGTGGGTTATTCTGGGCAGAGCCCTTCCAGAGCCTGTGTACTGGGGATCGCTGCCCAAAAACAAGTTTGGGGGTAGCGTTTCTGCCAGAACAGCATGGGACTCTGGAGGTGTCTCCAGCCCTTATTTGCCCGTGCTCTATTAAAGGGGAGGGCTGCTTGGGTGACATCTGAGAGTCGTCCCTTGCTTCTAGGCTCTCCCTCAGCCTGCTGATGCCCTCTGCCATCTCTTGTTTTCACTACACCGATGGTTTGGGGGCCGATGGCTGCTGCTTGCACAGGGACAGCCCATTGGAGGCTGTTTCTGTGTGTTTCTGCAGGCCTGTTGCTGTGCTGTGGGTTCCTTTGTCTGTAGAGCACTCCCACATGGCTGCTGCGGAGCGTTTCACGTGGGCAGAGGGGGTTTGATATTTCCAGATCAGTGCGAAGGAGTTCTTGTGACTTCTTATCTTCTCCCTCCCACTAGATTATGACAAAGCGGGAGGATCTTGTTGTGGCCCCGGCTGGCGTAATGTTGAAAGAAGCGAATGAAATCCTGCAAAGGAGTAAAAAAGGTACCTGTGAACATCTGCGAGGCGAGGGAGAGCTGCGGAAGCACTGGGCTGGGAGCAGCAGTGGGTGAAAGTGGGCACGTGTCCGTGCGTGGGTGGAACACGGAAGGGCTGCGTGCCAGCACGAGGAGAGGACAGTGAGGAGAGAGTGCCCGCAGCCCTCTGCCAGGGTACAGAGGCCACATGCGTTCATCTCAAATCTGTTTGAAGCTGAGGGATTCTTGGCAGCCCAGGAGCTGAAGAGCTGCCTGGCTGTCCGGCCACGCATCTTCAGGTTTCTGGTTTGGCACCCAGTTCAGCTCTGTCAGGGTTTGGTAGTTTGACTTTTAACACGGTGTCGTGGATCTAATTATTAAAAGAGATACCCTTTTTCTGTGTGGGGGGATACCGAGTCCTGTTCCAGCTCTGCAAACTCATTGCTCTGTCTCTAGAGCCAGGGCTGCTGGCGTCTGTGGCCAAGCAATATTTGGTAACCCACCATTTTGAGTCTCCACCTTGTACCAGTTGCCACCTGCCTGATGCTGCTGCTCTGCCATGCTGCTCCGGCCTCGCCTCTGTCTCCTGCAGGAATCTCCAGTCATCTTCTTTCCTCTCTCTTTTGTTTCAAGGCAAGCTGCCAATCGTTAATGAAGATGACGAGCTGGTGGCTATAATTGCCCGCACCGATCTCAAGAAGAACAGGGACTACCCCTTGGCTTCTAAGGATTCCAAGAAGCAGCTGCTCTGTGGTGCTGCGATCGGGACCCACGAGGATGACAAGTACCGGCTGGACCTCCTGGTGCAGGCTGGCGTGGATGCAGTAGTGCTGGTGAGCCACCCACGGGCATCGACTGGCCTGGGGGCGTTGGGTGGGATGAGGGTCTGGTTTGGATGAACCCTTCTGGCAGTGAGGCAGCAGCATGGCACTTACTGTCTTCCTTACGTGCCCTTTTTTGTTATAGTGTGACAGTTAGCTGACCTCTCAGTCTCACTCAGGTTGAAGTCCTCAAATAAGAGGGATTCTTCTTGCCTGGGAACTTACTCGGCCTTGAGTGGGTTTGTAGCATCAAAGCCCTGATGGCTGAGAAGAGAAATGCTCTCAGTTAATACTGAGTCTTCTACAGATGCTTCTTGCAGCCTGCTGCCATCCTCTCTGATGTTCCCTCAGTGCTCAGCCCAGGGCTGCTCTCTCCTCTCCCCTTCTGGCCCGTGCTGTCAGGCCTGTGTGTGAGCACATTGATTTCTCATCGATCCTTCGCTTGCGATTCCACCGCGCTCCTGGAGCGTGGCTGAGCAGCATCACAGCTGGAAATGTTTAACAGTCACAGCAAGCTGGCCGGGCCACGGGGGCTGGCAGGGCCCAAGCCCTCGGTGGCTGACATCTGGTATTTCAGCTGCGTGGCAGGGAGAGGTGCATCCCCCACCAGCCCTGTCACCAGGAACATTCAGTGTTTCACCTGTAGTTTGAGACAGGGCTGATGGTGTCCTGGAGCCAGACGGTTCTTACCCGCAGCCAGATGTGCTGCTTGTTACCTTCTGTTGAAGACACAGGATTTAAATATGAAGTCTTTACAATAACTGCTTTGCAGGGGGAAGGCATGTTACTTTCTTGGTGGCAGCTTCTCCTCTGGGTCTATGCTCAATTTGGGGTGTCACGCTGCCCACGTGGCCAGCTTAGCAGAGACCCCAGAGCAGAGTGAAGATCTGAAGCTTTTCTGAAGCTCTATTCATCATCCTTTGCAGAAATTCTGGTTGAAATCTGTTTTCTTTCTGTTGCAGGATTCCTCTCAGGGGAACTCCATTTTCCAGATCAATATGATAAAATACATTAAGGAGAAATACCCCAACCTACAAGTTATTGGAGGAAACGGTAGGCATGCGCTGAAGATGTTCTTGTCTTAAAGTATGTTTGTTGTTTAGACACAGAGGGAGCTGCAGGGATGTGGATGAAATGGTCCTCTTGATAAATGTCTGTGAACTTGAAATGGTTCCCTTTGGCTTGTGGGGCAGAGTGAGAGCACCGACTGGTGTGTAACTGGTGCTGCTCTTAATCTGTGCTCTGCCCTTGCTACCTGGTGTGACCCAAAGAGCGTTTGGCACCATGTGGTGACCTCTGCTACTTCAGCCTTTGGCTGTTAAGTGTGTCACAGAGTAGCCTAAAGGACCGGTGTTATCTCATGCTCTGGGGACAGGAGCTAGCTGGCAGCAGTGGAGAGAGCCAGGCCTGGCTCGGACACCGGTGTATGGCTGCTGCCCTGGGTGGGGATTGGTGGCAGCCACAGGGGGAAGGACCAGGGCAGAGCAGCGTCGCGTGCAATTCTGCTCATTTCTCCTCAAACCAGTTTCTGCTCCCCACAGTTGTGACTGCTGCTCAGGCCAAGAACCTCATCGACGCAGGGGTCGATGCCCTCAGAGTCGGGATGGGCAGTGGCTCCATCTGCATCACACAGGAAGGTGAGAGAGATCAGCCGTCTCCTAAATAGGCTGAAGACATCTGTTGAGTAGAGGTTCCCTGCTGAAAAGCAGCACAGCCGGGATGGAGTTCTCCCGTTAGGAGGGCAGTGTCTAACAAACAGCGAGCCGAATTTCACCCCCTTCCTCCAGAACATCCCCGTTACTTGGGTCACACCTTTGGGGTGGCAGCAGCAGCAGAGACGTTCCCCAGTACTGACCGAGGCTGAGCAGAGCAGCTGTGGCTGGTGTGGCTTTGCTGGCTGGGTGTGGGATGGGGCTGGCGGGCAGCTCTGCGGGGAGAGGGGCTGAGTGGATGCCCAGCTCTGGTGGGTGACGTGCACCGGGCTGTCTGTGCCCCCCTTCCCCTGGCACCATGTGCGTGATGCTTGAGAATGGGTCTGCTGGGCTCGATGCCTTTCTGCCATCTCCAGGCCGAAAGGGGATTTCTGGCCAGGTCTCTGCAGTCAGTCAGAGCTTGTGCGGGGCAGAGGCCTTGTTACCCTTAGCTAAAAGGCAAAGAGGGGTGTCCCCAGGGCCTGCCTCGGGGACAGGCTCAGTCCTTGTGGAGGACTCGTGCCTCGCAGAGCGGTGGCACAAGGTGCTGCAGCCCACGAACACGGCTCCTCTCTGCTTTGCTCCTTGGTCCCTGCCCCGGGAGGCAGCGAGAGGGTCGCTGATGGCCAAAGGTGCTGTGTTATCTCTGCTGATTCCCACAGGGAGCCTGGGAGCAGCCCTGGGCCTAGGCTGTGCTCCTGCTTTGCCTGCCATGGGAGCGGTGGCTGCGGGGGTTTCCCACTCAGGGCAGTCTGTGTCGGGTGACCTTTTTAGGGACGCGGCGACGTCCTTGGGCTGATGCTTCTGTAGCCAGAGCAGAACCAGGACGCGCGTGTCCTCCTCTGGCTCTGAGGCAGAGGAACTGCTGAGGCATGCTCTGTTCTGCAGCGTGGTGAACATCTCCAGAGGGTGCCTCTCCCAGCTGATGCAGGAGGTGGGGCTGGGTGCTGGTTCTGGGGAAGGAACAGAGCAGAGGTAGAATGTGGCGCTTCACAGGAGATGTGGTTGCAAAACTCTTCCCCAGGTTTTTGACCCTCTTAGGGCAAGAACTCTGACTTTTGGGATTAGGGGGGGTTCACCTCTCTGGATGGCTGCTGGGGCAGGGCCAGCATGCACTGCTTGGATCTGGCCTCTGGCTTGGCTTGGGGCTAGGAAGGGTTTGCAAGGTCAGCTCTGTCCCACACCGTGTGCTCTGCCTAGTGGCAGGTCACTGCTGGGGTCCTTTGTTCTGCTGCTGTTCTTCTGTCTCTAAAATGTGTGTGTTTGTTTTTGTTTAGCTGCTCCAAAGATCCCTCCAGACCTAAAGTCCCACAGCCCCAAATGCCCTTCTACTGTCACGGGCACCTATAGTAAGTCACTTGCCCTGTTCCCAACCCTAATTATGTGTCTTGAAGCAGGACCCTGATTTGGCTGCACATGGCCCTACTGCTTGTTTGAGAATAATTTAGCTGTAGATGCACTTGGGGTTTTGTGGCTTTGGATACTGGTTTTGAATCTGAAATGGAAGCTGAGAAGCCTTTCTGAATTCCTAAAGCAGGGTCTGAATTGCCAAAGCTGAGGGCACTCAGGCTCGTCCACCCTCCACTCCAAAATCCAGTTCAGGAGCCTGACTTGAGCTTTCCAGCATCCACCTCCTGGATGTCTAACTGGGCATGTCCCTGCTGATCCAGTGCTGGGAAGTGATCCCTGAGCAGTCCTCGATCCTGCTCTAAATCTGGCCTCCGATGGGGCCAAGCTTCACTTGGAGCGAGCTCCCCTGGGGTTACAGAGGGACTTAGCTGCATATGGCCACCTTGGCAGCTGCGTACCAGGACCACGTCTTTCTCACTGACCCCTGATCCTCCTCTGGAGAGAAAGGGCTCTTCCCCTGCCCAGCACAGGCTGCAGCTTTGTCTGCTCTCTACTGCTGTGGCCGTGCCGGATCACGCAGCCACCTGAGGCGAGCCTTGGGTTTTCCCCTTTCTCCTTGGTTTTGACAGACCTCAAAGGGAAAGAGGTTTCTGTTGAAGATCCCGGAAGGTTTTCTCTAACAGCTGATCTTGTAGGGCCACCCTTTGCAGATGCACTAAAAAAGGCAAACCCTCACCCTGACCACTCGGCGTGTGTGTGCTCTGAACCCTGCTTTGGAAGCCTGTGCTCTGAAGCTGTGGCACCGGGCGCTGGGACAGTCGGAACGATGCGATGCTCCCAGGGGCCCTGAGCCAAGCTGTTCCTTAAAGGGCTGGTCTCCGTGGCCACTGTTGTGAGGTTTCTGCGGGCCCTGCAGTGTCCACAGCACAGTCCTGCAGACACTGGGCTCTGGACCTCCAAAATCAGGTTCTTCTTTCAGCTCTGCTTGTGGCTTTTTGCCTTTAGCAGTGTGGTACCGAGTGAGACCCTCTCTTTAAGACTAACGACACTCGTGTTCTAGCTGGCAGACTCTCCCTGGCTGCCTGAGCCCTAGCTTAACACCGAGTTTTGTTCAATTAAAAAAAAAAAACCCATGATTGCAGCCCATAGTCTGGCTTCTGTCTCTCTCAGCAGCTGCTGCTGAGCACTGGGAGCGGGGCAGTGGGCAAACCTCTGCCAGGGACACGCTGCTGCCAGGCAGGATGAACCACCCCTGGAGTTCACGCTCTGAACTACTAATCCTGCATGGCCAGAATCTCCCCCGCTGTATCGGACTAACCGTGACTGGAGAAAAGGCTTCCAGTTAATTATGGGGAAGGGGAGGACCCCCGAGAGAAGCTTATCCCAGCGTACTTGCATGCCTGTGGCTGACAAATGTGTTACAAGACGTGCCCTGTGCTGGTTTTCCCCTCGCACCACGGGAGGCCTCTAACCACTAGCGACTGGGAAGAGCAGGTAAATCTAAAGCCAATGCCTCCCTTCCCATGGGGCAGCTAAACCTGACCGAGTCCTTGCTACGTTGCAGAGCAGGAACCTAAATTGTTTCCTGTAAGCCGTCAAGTCATCCTGCCCCTTTCCTTTTCCACTGCTGCATGTGTGTTTGTGTGTGTGTGTGTGTGCAGATGTATATATATATAAATAGGTCTATACATATATATACATACCAGCTCTCTCCCAGCCAGCTGCCTTCCCGCGCGAGCAGCACATCATGCAGCTGCTGGGCATCCGGAGAAGGGGTCTGGAGCTGCTAGGAGGGAGCAAGCGGTGGGACATGGCTAGGGATGCTCTGGAGAGGGGCTTTTGGAATCTGCTCTGCTTCCTTCCCAAGCTCCCCACAGGTCTCCTCTGCACCAGGATGAGCCGTGAGTCTGGGCTGATCCCAGGCATTCGGTCAAAGACCCCAGTCCCAAGGTCACCCACAGCTTTTTGGAGTCGAGGGCCATGAGGATGTCCCAGCAGGCATCTCCTGGGCTTCCTCGCTTCTCTTGCGACTCGGCCTAGGGAAGGAGCATCCAGAGATCTGTGCGTTCCCGAGTGCTGGAGCATGTGTGTGCTGGAAGCCTAAAGGGCCTGCTGGGGAGGGAAGGCTCCGCCGGGTGGGAGCTGACCCTTCCTCTGCTCTCTCCCTGCCCGCAGTGCTGGCGTGCGGCCGCCCCCAGGCCACGGCAGTGTACAAGGTGTCCGAATACGCCAGGAGATTCGGCGTCCCCGTCATCGCGGACGGAGGGATCCAGACGGTTGGGCACATCGCAAAGGCCCTTGCACTCGGGGCCTCCACAGGTGAGCAGCGCGTGGGGCTGCCACGTTGTGCGTGTCCTAGGGTGTCTTCTGGGTGTCTTCTGGGAAGGGATTCTCTATAGCACTTGATCCTGGGCAGGAGGACGTATACCTCTAGGTGGCTGGAGGCGTGGAGGGGTCCAGCTCAGTGCTGTGCCCAGGGAGCCTGAGGGGTTTGGCAGCCACAGCCTTCCAGCTGCTGACGTGCTGCTCTCGATCATCTCTTGTGCCAGTGATGATGGGCTCTCTCCTGGCTGCCACCACGGAGGCCCCAGGTGAATACTTCTTCTCGGATGGAATTAGGCTGAAGAAATACCGTGGCATGGGCTCACTAGATGCCATGGACAAGAACTTAGGCAGCCAGAACCGGTATTTCAGGTAAGAGGTGTTGCTTTTGGGCAGCAGATCAAGCAGATCGAGATTCTGCTTCACAAACATCTTTGATTTGTGCTCCCGTGCAGTGAAACAGACAAAATCAAAGTGGCCCAGGGGGTCTCTGGTGCAGTGCAGGACAAGGGCTCTATCCACAAGTTCATTCCGTACCTGATTGCTGGGATCCAGCATTCCTGCCAGGATATTGGTGCCAAGAGCCTGACCCAAGTCCGGTGAGTGTGTTCCCTCACAGTGGTGCCATTTGGGGTCTCTGGGCAAGCTGCACCCATGCTGTGGTGTGTTCATCGTGGTCTGACCTCGCTATAGCCCTCTTCCATCATCTCCAGCGGCCACTGTGTTACAGATTTGCTAGCCACAGGGATGCAGAAGCTTGGTCTCTTGTGACATTCATCTGTCTGGGCTCAAAATGTGGGGGTTACCTCACTGTGCCTGGCTCTCAGGAGCACAGCAAAGACCATTCTGAAACCAGTGTCCCTGCTCCCAGCTGCTCCAGCTGGAGCACTGTCTTGCCTGGACTCTGGCTAGCTTGTGACATGTGTCCTTCCCCCTCAGAGCCATGATGTATTCAGGAGAGCTGAAGTTTGAGAAGAGGACGACGTCTGCCCAGGTGGAAGGAGGGGTGCATGGCCTCCATTCGTAAGTGCTGCTGACAGGACCCCTGTCTCCCTGGGGTGGGCACTGGGTTGCCATTGCTCAGTTGGGCTGAGACCCAGCCTGTCCCGGGCCAGTGGGGCACAAGTGGGTGAGCTGCTCACTGCCAGCGAGTCGGGGCTCTTCCCACCATGGGCTGCCAGGCTGGGAGCCCTTCCTGACTATGCCTTTGCTCCTTGCCCTGGGTGAGGCGGGTCAGTGAAAGGGCTCTCTGGTTTGATGCTCCTCTCACAGGTATGAGAAGCGCCTCTTCTGAAGGGGGGGGGTCCATCCGTGTCTGTCATCGTGCCACTCAGTCCTGCGCCACCCCGTGTGGGAGCTGCTCTTGCTGCAGAAGTGCCATTACCCTGTGGGCTGCCTGGAGCTCCCCGTGTCCTTTGGCTGCTTCATCACCACCCGAGAGGGCCCACCTACCACCCAGGAGAAGGGGTGCTGGGCTGGCGCCTGGAGCCTTGCACGTGTTGGCCGTGTTTTACAATAAAAGAGGAAAAGATGTGCATTTGGTGTCAGCCCGGAGCCCCTCTTCCTTCTGTACTGCCCTTGTTCTCCTTCCCTGGCTCTTCCTTTGCTTCCTGGCCCCAGAAGGGACACTTTGGTGGGGGGGACACACACACAACAGCGAGGTGACAGTTCCTTGGGAAGGTTGAGTGAATAATGCAGCTTGGGAGTGTTTACTAAAAAAGACAACACCTTCCTGAGAGCAAAAAACAAGTGGCGGCCAAGCCCGAGAGCAAATGGATTTTTGGGAGCTGCCCAACCCAGCAGCAGCCACTGCCAGGCTGTGCCTGTCCCAGCTGGGGCAAGGACAATCATGTAGGTGCTTGTGTATGTTTGTGCACACCCCCCCAGACACCCCTGGAAATGCTCCGTGCAGCTGCCAGCACACACAGGGGCTTGGGACCTGGACTGTCCCACCAATGTGCCTTTCTCCTTCCTCCCTGTTTCTTTCCCTAAAGGTCCCACACTGTCCCCACAGTCTCGAGGTGCTTGTCCCCACATCTCCCCAGCACTGCACCCCCTTGTGCCTGCAACACCAGGTGCCAAAGGTATTTTACACGTGTGTCAGCCCCCTCCAACACACACAACTGCCACTCCTGCTGAAGAGCCTGTGTTTACCATCAGTGTTTTGTGTCACTAATATTCTTGACTAAAAAAAAAATTATGTAAATAAATCACTCCATAGCTTGGCAATGTCAAATTAGATTTACATGTGCTAAAACCAGAGCCTTGAATTGCAACATAATCGTGCTAGTGGCAAACATTCATTAATGCAGCCGGCTCATTAACAAAGCTAGCCCACAGACTGCCGAAGGGCTGGGGCTGCAGCCACAAACCCCCCCACACCCCCCCTTCCTTGGGCCCATGGAGGTGTCTGGGTTTGGGGCAGGAGGCTGTGATTAGGTACCCCCACCCCATGGGTGCATTACAGCCTCGCTCTGCTGCACACTAAGCACCACGCAATTGCTTTGTATTTCTGATTTACATGTATTTTCCTTGTGGAGCCCCAGACGTGCCCGGGGGTCGTGCAACTCACTCACCAGCCTCTGCCCTGCCTCGGGGTGACAGCTTCTTGCTGCCAAGGCACCGGGCAGAGCTGCAGTGCTGCCAGCAACGCTCACGCCTTGAGCCGTGCCCTGCAGCCCCCAGCCCGGGCTGGGCAACGAGGCCAAGAAACCAGGGATTTTGGGGCAGAGCCAAGCCCATGCGTTTCACAGCACCCTCCTGTGTGCGAAGCCACCATCCAGCCACAGCTGGTCTCCAGAGTCCAAAGCGTTTCTCCACAGAGAGCGGTGACACTCGGGGGCTTCAGGCAGGCAAGGGATGAACTGCTCAGCCCGCAGCCTCGTCAGGCAGCACCTACAACCCCGTGTAGGTGCCCCGTGGAGGGATGAGCCCAGCAGCTGCCAGGCGCCTTTCACTTGTCAGGAAGTTGAAGGTCGCACACGCATTTGGCTGTGAAACAGAACAGGGAGGAGTGAAAAGACCCTGTTCTCCAGCAGGAAATACAGTCCTCCCCATGGGGCATGAGACCCCCCCTCTTTCCAGCTCATCCCCGGGCAGACAGAGCTTCGGGGCACATGGGGGGCTCCCAGTGCCACCGCTTCCCCTTCACTGGGGTGCTGCCTGCACACCCATCTCCTCACCGTGTCCTGCACCTCCACAGCGATCCCACACTCCCGCATCTGCTTCAGCACGGCGGGGTGCAGCCGTTCCACCCTGTCTCCAGTGCCCAGCACTAGGATCTCTGCAACCAGGACACAACCACAGGCAAGGGTGAGAGCAGGGCCACGCTCGGGCTGCATCAGCCCTGACCCACAGACCCTGCAAGGACCCACAGATCCCACACAGCAGCCCAAATGAGGGGGAAACATGGCCTGCTGTGTGTCTCCTGCCCCTCCAGCTAAGGAAAGGGATGGCAGAGAGCAGGTCCTTCCTCCGAAATGCTGGCAGGGTGCTGCAGGGTGAGCTGGGCAGAGCTGTGCTGGCTCCCAGGGGCAGCAGGGCCCCGACAGCCTGGCACAGCTCAGGAACCAGCTCAGGCAGGCTGTGACAGTGCAGGGCCTCAGCCACCCCACGTACCTATTTGGGGCTCCAGCAGCCGGAACAGCGACAGACTCTCATTCGAGATGTCCCTGTAGGAGCCAACCTGTGGGGACACCGAGGAAAATGAGCGGGGCAGATGCCCCAGCCCCAGGGTGGGGGTCCCTGTCCTGCCGCCAGGCACTCACGTTCCACTGGAGGATGGTGCGGGGCAAGATGGCGCAGGGCCCCACCACCAAGTCCCCGCTGATGGTGAAGCCGCGGCTGGTGTAGCTCTCGATGAACATGGTGTTGGGAGAGTCCGGCTGCAGCATGGTCACCCGCGTCCGCTGGTACAGCTCGTCGTCCGCGGGGGTGAGGCGGTGAGCCCGGCATGGCACCCTGCGGGGACGGGGAGCGGCTCGCACACGTGGGGCCCACGGCCAGCCCTACGGCCACCCCGTAGCGCACCCACAGCATTCCCACGGACACGCACCCCACAGCGACCTTCGACACCCCTACAGCCGCCCCATAGCGGACCCACAGCGATCCCCACGGACACCCCACAGCGAGACCTACGGCCGTCCCCTCAGCCACCCCATAGCGGCTTCACAAGGAGCCCCACGGCCACCCCCACGGCCACCCACAGCAGCCTCACAGCGATCCCCCGCGCTCCCCCGGCCACCGTCCCCCCGGTGTCTGTGCCCGTGCCCGCGCCCGTACCCCCCCGCCGCCCGCCGTGCCGCCGGGCCCAGCAGCCGCAGCGCCGCCACCGCCATGGCCGCCGGAAGTGCAGAGCGGCCCCGCCCTCAGCGCGCGCCCCGCCCCCTCGCACGCCCCCTGGCGGCCGCCGCCGGCGTCGCGGGCAGCCCCGGCCCCACCGGGCTGGGACAGCGGCACCGGGGGCGGGAGCGGAGCCGGCCCAGGGCTGCCCCCTTCTGCCGGGGGGCGGCGGGAAGGGATACACACCCCCCCCCCCCCCCCCCCCCCCCCCCCCCCCTCCCCCGGGCTCGGGCCCGCCCCGACATGGTGTTCCCGGGGCGGGCTGCGGCCGGCGCCGGAGCGAAACCGAAAGCGGCAGCGGGGCGGGGAGCGGCGCGGCGGGTGAGGGGCTGCGCTGCCTCAGCCTCGGCCCTGCCCCGGCGGCGCAGGGTGGCTCCCGCCGGGTCCCGCCCGCGGAGCCCCGATCCCCGCCGCCGGGAGGGCCGCGGACCGGCCCGGGCTGCTGCGCCGGAGGCTGCGGGGCCGGAGGTGAGAGGATAGCGGGCGGCTCCCGGTCCCGGGGTCCCCGCCACCCCACGGGCGGCCGGGCCGGGCGGCGGGAGGGACCGGGACCGGGGCTTGGCCGCGCTCCCGTCCCGCAGCCGCGGGGTGCCCGCCGGTCCTTGCGCCCGGACCCCGGGTGCAGGGGGAGCCCGGGGGTCCCCGCTGCCCCGCCGGTGCCCGGGGCTCGGCACGGCTCTGCCCTGGTCCTGTGCCCCTGGCACGGCGTGTCCCCGCCGTGGGGTGGCTGTTGCCAGCCGGGCTGAGCCCCCTTGAGCCGCCGCCGTGACTTCCCTGCCCCGAACCCGCGGGCTGCCGGGTCCCGGTTCCCCCTTTCCACCGGTGGGACAGGTGGCGAGCAGGGGACTGGGGACACACGTCCCCCACCCCGTGCCACCCAGAGGGGTTCGGCCGGAGCCTCGACACCGCAGGGGTTACCGGGAGGCTGCCCGGTGTCAGCAGCGGAAGTTTTCCCGCCGCCGGGGTGGGGAGGCGTCGGCCATCACTGGCACCCACGGAGGGGCACCCTCGTTCGACGGCGGGTCGCCCTGGGCGAGCACCGCGTGGGGCCGGCGGGGTTCCCCGCACGGTTTCACTTCCCCCCCGGGCGGCAGAGCAGAGGGCTGTCGGTGCTGATGGCGGTGGCGGGGCCATGCCGTGCCGCAGGTGCCGGGGCGGGTGCCCTCCCTCGGGGACGGCTCGGGTTTCCGGGGGCTGCCGGGCTGGTGGCACCAGATGCTCCAGCCCCACCGGGGCTTTGTTCGGAGCCGTTTCCTTTTTGCTCGGTTGCGCTGCCCTCCCCTTGGCACCCGGCCCACGGCACAACCCCGGCCTCTCCCGGCACCCCCCCCCCCCGCCACAACCGGCCTGGCTGTGGCCCCTGTGCAGCTCCTCCGTCCCTGTCCCTGCCGGTAAGTCACGCTCTCCCCTCCTTGACCCACCGGCTGCCCCATGGACGGGGTGGCATGGCGGTGGCCCCCGTGCCCGACCCTCTGTGGCGCCGGCGCGGGCAACGGAATCCCAAAAGCAGCTGTTCCCGCTGCACCCAGCTGCCCTGGGGTTTCGTTACCCGCGCTCCCGCCCCCGCCTCGCCCCCCACTCTGCTGCCCCGTAACGGGCAAGAGCCGCTTGCCCCCCTCCAAGCCCTCCGTGGGGCTGGGGCAGTGCATAGGGGCCATACTGGGAGAAGAGGGGTATGGGGATGGGGGATCACTGGTGCCCAGCCTCGTGACTCAGCCCCCCCTCCCCGGCCTGGGGCTGGGGACTCTCCGGTGGTCTCGTGCTACTGACAGCTAAAAATAGCAGCTGGCTTCCTGGGGACTAACAGCCGGGAGGAGCGTGCTGAGTGGTGGCCCCGGCTGCTGGCCACAGGACGGATGTGGCCACCTGCGCCAGGGCAGTATGGGTCACAAGATGCCGTGCAAACTTCCTGCCACCATCAGCCTATGTTGGGCACTCCACAGCCCCCCCCAACCCTTCCCCAGAGCGGTGCCCGGGCAGGATCCGTCCCCGAGAGAGAGACGGCTTTGGAATGACACGATCACTCCCGCTGAGCAGGCAGCCAGAGAGCCATCGGGGATGTCGTGTCTGTCCAAAGCTCTTTCAGCACCGTCAAGAAGCCCCACCACCACCCTGGGCCACACATGGGCTGCCTGCCGGGACCCCCAGCGCTGTGGGGATGGGGATAGATCCAGCCTGGAGCCCTCGGAGCAGTGGCACAAGGTCTGAGCGTGCTCCCAGCCCGCGCTGGTGTGTTTCCACACACCCCCCCTGGCTGGGCAGGCAGGGGTCCTGGGCAGCTCCTGCCCTGCAGACAGTCAGCAGTTGGTCTGGTGTGAGCAGCAATTCTCAGATCACCTCTTGGCTGTGGGTGGTGCAGGGAGCACCCCACTGGGCCACGGCCCTGCTCTGCCCTGCCCTGCCAGGGGGGGGACACAGCCACCCCCCATCTGCGGGACATGTTCCCTTTGCACTGGGCTGCAGATCTGCCCACGGAGCCTCAAAAGGATTGCTGCATTCTTGGCAGAGCCCATGCAATGGGCCGTGCTGCCAGGATCTGCCCTTGCCCTGGCCCCCCCCGGTGCACGCAAGCCCCAGAGGAACCGGTTTGTGCCCTGCGGGCAGAGCGGCCCCCCCGGCCCTCCAGGGAGGGCAGGAAGGGAAGTCTCCTGCTCCCCGGGGACACGTGCTCCCCGCTGCCTGCAGAGGGTTTAGCGCTTCCTGGATACCTGCTGCCCACTGAGCTGGCACAGGGCTGGCTGCGTGACAGGCCATTGCCACCATCCCCAGGTTGGAGCTGGTTTTGCCTGTAGCCCTGGGGGGGTGCAGCAGCCCCCATCTCTGCCTGACAATGATGGCCAAGGCTGAGAGAGCTGGAGTTGGAAATGAGAGGGCTCTGGGGAGACCTTATAACCCCTTCCACTACCTAAAGTGCGCCTACAGGAATGATGGGGACAAACTTTTTAGCAACAGAACAAGGAGTAATGGTTTAAAAGTAAAGGAGGGTAGATTTAGTCTAGATATAAGGAAGACACTTTTTACAGAGAGGGTGGTGAAACGCTGGCCAAGGCTGCCCAGAAAGGTTGTAGATGTCTCATCCCTAAGAACATTGAAGGTCAGGTTGAATGGGGCTCTGAGCAACCACATCTAGTTGAAGATGTCCCTGCTTATGGCAGGAGGGTTGGACTAGATGGCCTTTAAAGATCCCTTCCAACTGAAACCATGCTATGATTTTACACCTGCTCCATTCAGGGCCCAGGCAGCAGCGAGGCCCCCCCTGCAAACCTGCGCTTGAGACATGGCTGCTGCAGAGGAGCTCAGCTCTGCGGATGTAATCACGACCACAATGGCACCATCAAATTGTTTCCACCTCCTTCCTCCCGGGGCTGATGAGCAGGAAGGCACTGGGCGAGAGGGCAGCTCTTCTGACAGAGGGTGCGCAGTGCCGGGGCTGGCTGGGGAGCACGGTGAGGAATGACCCCCGGCCCGCACGTCCACCTTCGCCATGCCGAGCCCAGCTGCCACCGCAGACCACACCTTGCCACTGCTGCGGGTTCTCCTCAGCCGACATGCCCCGTGCCCTGGGAGTCGTGCCATGCTTCCAGTCAGGGTCCACCTTACGCCCTCCGGTTCTCGGCCTCGGCCGCCCTTTCCCGGCCCGCCACTCCCATCGTGGCGGTGCCGTTCTGCTCGCCACACACATCATGGCGGAGCCGCGCCCGTTACCCCCAAGATGGCCGTCCAACCCGCCCGCCCCCAAGATGGCCGCCCGGTTATGTCACTTCCGGCCTCCATCGGCGGAAGCGGCCGCCAAGCTCCCATGGAGACGAGCAGGGAGGAAGACCGGCCACGGCTGGCGGCGACGCTGCGGGCGCTTAACGGGGCGCTGGGGCGGTCCGCTGGGCTCTGGGTGAAGGAGAGCGCGGCCCGCAACCTGCGGCACCGGGATTTCCTGGCGCCGCGGGCCGCGCTGAGCGCCGCCTTCCCCGGAGGGCAGGTAGGCCACGGCGGCGCGGGGAGAGAGGGGGGCCTGAGAGGAGGGGGCGGGGCCTGAGCGGAGAGGGCTAATCAGAGGGAGGGGCGGAGCCGACGGAGCGGACTTACGCAAAGGGTGGGCCTGAGCAGAAGGGGCGGGGCCATCAGAGAAGGGGCGGGGCCATCAGAGAAGGGGCGGGGCCAGTGCTGGGCCAGGTGAGGGCAGGGAACTAAACTTCCTCGCCTTCTCTCCCGGCAGGTGTCCGCTGACGT